>LKEA01000008.1:673855-709590 GCA_003795315.1 Cytospora schulzeri | reverse complement strand
CTCCGTCTCGCCTTGGTTCGCTGCCATCATCAAAAAAAGAAGGAAAAAAACAGGGTAGTGTATTGCGCTTCACTTGCTACCGAAACGCGGTGGCGGGATCGGCGTGACCTTCTTGGGAGTCCTGATGTTCGCCAGTGCCTCCTCGAAGCTTCCCGGCTGCGCCTTGGCCTGGGCCTTGGGCTTCTCCTCCTTCTCCCCCCTCTTCTTCCGGTCCTTCTTCTTGGTGTCAGACGGCGAGACCGAGCCCGTGAGGTCCACGTGGGCGGACTGGGGCATGGGGATCGGGATGGGGGTCTGCCTGACAGGGACCTGTGTGGAGGGGAGGGCAGCGCCGGGGGATGCGGATCTCCTGGAGGTACGGGGTGTTGGCTGGGACGCGGAGGGCACCGAGGAGGGGGCTCGGCTGGGCTTGGTGGCTCTGCTGGGCTTGGTGGCGGAGGGCTTCTTGACGCTCGAGCCGCCGTTGACCTGGGGGGGCAGGGGCACAGGCGTCTCCTTATGGCCCGGCTGTGCTGCGACCGGGGTCTGTTCTTGCACATTACTTGTCTTCTGCTTTTTCGCGGGCTTCTCAGCGTTGATGTTCTTGCCGGAAGTTGCCTTCTGGGCGGGGGTGGTCGCTTCTGGTCCATTCTCACCGTCATTTCCGTGCTTTCGCTTCTTCTTGGAGCTGGTCGCTGCGGTCTCCTGGGCTGCAGTGTTGCGCTTCTTTGAGTTCGCAGGGGGAGCGAGTGTGGGCTTGGGGGATGGCACGCCCAGGGGCGTGTAGCGGTTCTTCAGTCCCTGTGGCTGGGGGCGGGCTGGCTTTGCCGTAGCAACTGTCTGGGTAGTAACAATGCTGGCAGGGCCATCAGCAGGGAATGTCTCGCTGCGAGTGAAGTGCATTGTCTGGTTGACAGGGCGTCCAACTATATCCATTATGTCAGTCACGAGACCGCAGTCTGCTCGGGGAGGAAGAGATGCTTACGCATAGAGTACTCGTCTCCATTCTTGTTGGGAATGAGAAGTCTGAACGAGGAAGACGCAGCAGGGTTGTCGAAAGCCATGCGGTAGTCATCGCCATTGTGAGAAAGGACTGGCAAGCCCTTCTGAGCTTGATCCATAGGGATAGTCAAGTCTTGCACAACGGTGACAGGGAGGGAAGCCGGCGCGGTGATGTACCAGACCTGCTTGCCGTCCATCTTAGCCTTCTCGAAGAAGCTCGCGACGTCCGTGGCGTCGATGTTGCCATCCAGCTTGCGCAGATGGAAGTCTGGTGCCACAAACTCGGGTACGGAGCCGCTGCAAAGTTGTCAGCCATCCGAATAATGGTAAGAGGTTCTGCCAAGGACTTACACTTTCGTGGGGTTACCACCATTTGTCAGAGCTGTTGACTGGTCCACCATCTCCACATCACCGTCGTCATCCTCCGCAGGAGCGGGCGACTTGGTGGCCTTGCCCTTGCCCTTGCCCTTACGAGATCCCTCACTAGGAGCAGGGACTTGAGCCTTGGCAGTCGTTGCAGCCTGGACGTCGTTCTGGAATTGCTGTGCGATCTGATCCGACGGGTCTTCACTGCTTTCCTCGCCCTCACTCTCACTCTCTTCAGAGCTGGATTCGGACTCGGATGTGGTCTCCTCCTTCTTTACCGGCTTCGCGCTGGCCTTCGTTTGCGCGACAGGTTTCTTGTCGGTCTTTGCCTTGGGCTTCTTCGCATGGTCGCTCTCACTCTCGCTCTCGCTAGAGGTCTCAGACTCATCGCTGGATTCCTGCTTGGACTTTGGCTGGCTCTTGACTTGCTTCGGCTGAGTGGCCTGCTTGCCCTTTGCGCTCGCCTTGGTATCCTCCTCGTCGCTGCTAGATTCGCTGTCGCTTCCGCTTTCAGATGAGGATGACGACGAGCTGGTCTCTTCCTTCTTGACTTTCTTAGCAGCCACAACCTTCTTGGCTGAAGCGCTCAGACCGTTGACGGTAGGGCTCTTGGCAGGTGTTGCCTTGACGGGAGTCGCCTTGGCCTTGGAAGACGGGGTCTGGGAGATCCTCTTCTTGAAATCAGAGGTGTCCTCGTTCTTGACGTCGCTGTCGGAGTCGGAATCAGAGTCGCTGCTGGAGCTCGAGGAGCCAGAGTCGTCGCCGACAAACTCGTTCTTCTTCCACTTGGGCGTAGCGGGCTTGTAGGAACTGAAGACGCCGCTGGAGCGGGCCTTCTCGGCGGTGCTGGCATGGGCGCGCAAGCTCCCAGAAGGAGCCTTGGATCCTGCCATTGTTTATGTGGGAAGATATGAAGTGGGAAGTTCCGGTAATCCGTGCACTACTGTCGAGTTGAGATTCGACCGTTTTGCTCTGTCCTGACTACGGAGATCGATTGTCGCGTCGCTCCTGCTTTCCTCTGGGATAATCGGTGACTCGCGAGGTAGGGTTTCGCGCTTGTTCGGTTCGCGTCGCGAGATCTGAAGCGGTGGAGTTGTCTGTGCGATTTACAGCTTTTGATCGAGAGGTGGGTTGGGTGGTTTCGCGATGGCGACGAAAGAGGACCGCACAGCGCTAGAGAGGCTGGCAGTTTCTAACAACGTATGTAAAGATAATGCAGCTGTCCGTGACCTTGAAAGGGGCTTGGGCAGGGCAAATAATAACGCGCGGGCAGGAGCGCGAGAGCGTCAGGCGTGAAGTGTGAAGTGTGAGGAGTTAAGGTGAAGGTGAAGGGTTTTGCGAAAGTTTCTTCTGCAAAAGTCAGTCGCAACAATCGCGTCTTCCCAAACAGAAAATGAGGAAAAAGAAAGTTTAGGAGCGTTATTGGGGTCAATGTGGGGTTCAATTGACCACTTACAGGGAAGCTTCAGGCCTGTTTGACAGGGGGGTTGTTAAGGGCCCAAGCAGCCAAGCCTGCGTTCCTGGGCAACAACTGGGTTGCTACCTACTGTAGGTTGATGGGTTCAGGGTTGACGAGTTGACGGGTTCAGGGACACAAGGCACGCACACACACACTCACCACCAGGGCACTAATACCAGTAAACCCGGTCAGGGTTACTCGAACCCCACTAACGGATTGTGAGATAGCTCTTGGGGCACATTGAACTAGGCTTGAGACGACGACAACGATACTGAATGAATGAAGTTGATGAGAAAATAACAGATTAGGTTTACTCAGTAGCTATGTCCTCAAACAAGAAGAGGAAGATCGAAGTGGCCCAAGGCACTCCAAGTAAGTCTGTCTTGACCGGACAAGAAGAAAAAGTAAATTTGAAGAGAGAACAATCGTTGACTCGTTTCTATAGTGCTGAGTGCTGCGGCCCTTCGAAGGAGGCTGCTTGAGAGACAGGCTTCGACCACTGTTCCTGAAGGTGCAGCCTCGCCAGCAGTAGCAGCAGCAGCAGCAGCACCAGAACATGAGGTGCACACTCCCAGCAGAGATGATGCTGTATCAGAGCCCAAGCGCAAGATACCTGTCAGGGGTCCCGTGAAGAAGGAGGCTTCCAACACCTTTGAGAAGATGCTGTTGGAGAGCGCTCAAGTTCCTGCTGCCGACGATACGTATGTAGTAGTCAATACTTTGTGTATGCCCTCTGAAGTGTATCCTCTCAAATGTTGACTTGTTCCAAAGTATAGATACCCCTGAGACGGTTGAGGACCCCCCTAAGCGCAAAGTCGTCCAGCTGTCGTCCTTTAGGCAGACCAAGACCAACTTTCGCCAGAAACCTGATGGGACTGCCGTTTTGAAGCTTCCAGAGGCTGAGCGTCTTGTCATTCTTGGTAGCTACGGCATAAAAGTTAAGAGCGGTGCGGCTACCATCTCTGGCGCCACAGTCTACCCTTCAGAGACGATACATTGGGTCCATGCACCTCACTGCCATGCCCTTCCTGTTCTAAGGTGCTCGGAGGAATCAGTCATCGAGATCAGTCACCATCCTGGTGCCCCAGACCTGAGGGCCCTGGAGAAATCCTCACCCATCTTTGGCAACCTGTGGAACGAGGTCAGCTTCAAACAAGATGTCACACGGCAGACATATCAGATCCTGCCCAGTACCGCAGACGGCCCTAAGAAGGCCATGCTCCAGGACCTGAAATCACCAGCCCTATGGAACAAGAAACTCGCCGACCTGGTCAGGCCGAATCGGAAAGAACCCCCCGTCATCCTGGTCTGTGGCCCAAAATCATCGGGCAAGTCCACGCTGTCGCGTATCTTGATCAATAGGCTCGTGACCGGGCTAGGAGGCACCAAGAAAAGGTTATGGCCTGGCACCGCCGTGATGGATATCGACCCGGGGCAGCCAGAGTTCTCGCCCCCAGGCGTTATTTCCCTCGTACGGCTGGACGGACCCAATCTGTCACCTCCGTTCTGCCATCCGACCCTGGGTGACAAGCATATACTGAGATCACATGCCGTGGCAGCTGTGACTCCGGCATTCAACATCGAGCACTACAAAGAATGCGTTCTAGAGTTGTTCCAGCACTACAAAACAACCTGCAAGAACCTCCCACTCGTAATCAACACCCCCGGCTGGGTACAAGGCACTGGGTTGGGCTTGCTGATGGATCTCATAACCGAAATACACCCTGCCGAGGTAGTCTACATGTCGGAGGACGGGCCGGAGGACACAGTCGAAGGGCTCAAGTCAGCCTGCGACAAGAAGCACTTCACAACCCTCCCGTCCCAGTCCGGCGACTTCACGTCCAGGACCGCCATCCACCTCCGCCACATGCAAGTCATGTCGTATTTCCACGTGGACCCGGACAAGACCGTCGGTGACGATGTCCGATGGGACTCCCGCACGCTCACGTCGGTGCCACCACTCCTGGTCCGATACAGCGGGGCCAACAGCGGAGTCCTCGGGGTAGTATGCTACGGGTACCAGCCGAGCGCAGAACTCCTAGCCGACGCCATCGACGGGACCATCCTCGCGGTCGTGGAGATCGAGAACCGCAGGGCCTTCCGCCCCTTCCAGAAGGACGACGCCGAGGGCGAGGCCGACGAGGACCAGGTACCAGACCTCGACAGGCTCACACAGCGCACGCCGGAGCACATCCCCTACGTGCGCCGCTCGGCCCCTCTCAACCCACAACACTCACGCTGCCTCGGCCTCGCCCTGGTCCGCGGCGTCGACGCGGGGAAGAAGACCCTCTCCCTGTCGACCCCCATATCGCCGAGGCAGCTCAACGGGAAGGAGATCGTCCTCGTCTCGGGCAAGTTCGACTCCCCCACGTGGGCGTACACCGAGGACCACTACTACCGCGTCTCCCAGAGGGAGGGCAAGGATTCGGAGAGGGACATGGACGAGGATGATGTGCCTGATGGCGCGGATGGACGCTCAAAGGTGATACCCTGGACTGAGAGGCTTCACGGGAGCCAGAAGAGGGCGATTGGGTCGAGGGTTTGGCGGGTAAGGAGGGATCTTGGAAGGAATTCGGGAAATGCTGGGGATTAGATATAGCTTGGACGATGAAGCGGTATGCTTCGCTAAGGACCGAATCCCAGTAACGGACATTCAAGGCGGACAAGAACAAGTTTCTCCAGCATTGCAACTGCACTTACTCAAGTTCAAATCATCGTCGTCAAATTGAGTGAATGCGCTTATATTTGAGGTGGCAGAGGTGGGCCAGGCAGTGTGTATTCATCTACATAACGAGTAGTTCAACACCAGGCTTTGAGACTCAAACTCTCGGGCACAGGCTATTGATCCTCAGTACTGTTGATTCGGGCTTCATGTTCCAACGCCCTTCAACTCGTTTGAGGCAAAAAGGCTCAAGCATCTGTTGCTGTCTACCTCCTCTCTAACTATCGGCTCTGCACGACGCTACTCCTCGGGCCGGTCCCAAATCCCACACGTCGTCTCCTATTCCTCATCACCTTCACCATCTTTGACCGCACAGCCCCGTCCGTGCATCAACTCAACCAGTTGCCTAACCCATCCAACTTGAAACAGGATTTCGAACTAAGCAAGCAGCCAGACAATTCCCAGCAGCACAAAACAACATCAACGTACCCGCCAAGCCAAAACTAAAATGCAACACACTGCCCATATCTTCGTCTGACAGGGAGAAGATGGAAGCGAACACAATCGCCAAAGGAAGACGCCCGCACCGTCGAAACGGTTACACGCCAAACACCAGCCCCGTGCTCTCGGTACAAACAAGACACAGCCCAGAAGCTTGCTGGTGGCAGAAGGAAAGTTCAGTAGTTCGAGGTATCGCTTTTCGGTGACCACCGCTTGGTAGACTTATGTAGTCGTGATAAACGGGGCCTCGGCGTCCAGAGTGGTCTTCAAGAGTGGTTGGTGGGCTGAGGGACATGGCTGTGTGTGCATCATCCGCGCATATAGCGATATCGTTCTGAAGGAAGTCCATGTGATTGTAGAAATAGCCAACCGGGGCCATGAATAGTGCAGGCCATGATGAAGCCCCTCACCTGTTCCCGTTCCATTTCGTCCCATGCGTGCAAGAAAAGGAAGAAAAAGAAGAAGAAAAAAGCCACCCAAATCATGCCCTGTAAAACCGTTCCTTGTTTCTGATATTGTAGATCCTGTGACGCCTAGACCGGAACAACGATGAAGTTGACTCGAATGAGGCATGCTGATATTGGACGATGCCGCAGAAATTATGCCGTGTGATCTTGACCGGTCGCCGCCCAGGGTAGGAAAAGAAAGAAAGAACAATAACTTTTCATACAAATAATGACATACAATTGACTCGCGCCAGCCTGGTCCATGGTCAATATCACCAATCCACTGGCGACTCCAGGATGTCTATCTGCAGTCATCCGAAGCGACAGGATTCGCGGGTAGCCAAGGTGGGAGTGATGGAGTGTGCGCACAGCATAAACAGCGTGTGGAAAGCCGCAAGCTGCAGAAGGTCGAGTTTAACGATAAAGTGGTCAATAACCAGTAGAGCCAAAAGGGGCAAAAATATTCGACCACGTAATGAGGAGACCGACAAGTTCACAACGCGGTTGCCTGGGTTTGAAGCCATGAGGCTGTTCCGGGAATGAGGGTTGAGCCCAATGCTCACTGTGGCGGCGATTGTCGAGTCGACCTCCGCCTAAAAGTCGCCTTGCTATATGTGTTGAGATTTCTCTTCTTCGTTGGACGCCTAGTCGGAACTTCGCAGGCCTACTGCTCATTGCTCTCTGGACTCAGCATGCCGACATCATCCTTGATGTCTCTAGACGGGCTGCTCGCAGGGCCCTGACTCTGCATACTCTCCGCCCGCTCCAAGCCCCCGCCGGGAAGCTGTGGGACGTTCTTGCCCAGTTTCTTGGCCTTCTCCGGAGTCGAGCTGGTGCCGCCTGGCTTCGGGTCGGTGACCTGAGCCTTCCCGGCTTCGAGCTTCTTCTTTTTCTTGGCCAGGGCGATTTGCTCCTTTGGTGGCCGCTTCTGGGGTGAGACGATCTTTCCGGTGGCGCCGAGACGTGGGCGAGGCCGCCTCTGCTTGACAGGTAGATCTTCATCCTCCACCAAAGGTTGATCGCCATTAGCATGCAACTTGGCGAGGAAGAAGTTCTTGACGAGCCCAATCTGTCCCTGGATGTTCTCTTTCGTGACAGGTTCTGCAGGAGGAAGTTGCTCGAACATATCTTGGGTCTCGGGACCAGCGGTCTGCGCCTGCGACTGGAACGTGTTGCGGACACGGGTTTGTAGCAGGTGCAGGGGCACTGACATCATCTCGAGGCCAAGCTCCTTGTCAAGACCAAGGGCCTTGAAGCCAAAGAAGTCTTCACCAAGCTCTTCAGCAAAGTCACCCCCGACGAACTGCTCGCTGCCATCGTTGAAGGCACCGGCTCCGTCAGGCCCAGCATCGCTGAGTGCTGGTCGAAGCAAGTCCGCGAGATGGGACTTCATACGCTCGTGTATTGTCGCAAGCTTGGTACCAAGTCGGTCGACATCATCCTTGGCGTAGCCTTCAAGAGACTCGAGGCTATGGCCGCTCTCGTTCAGCGTGTGCAAGATCACCTCTTCCTGTGTGAAGCGAGGCTGAAACTTAGCACCGCGCTCGGCGTATTTGCCTGTGGCGTTTTTCTTTTCCGCCTCTTGGTAGACATTGAACGTGCGAATAAGCTTCGCGAAGTAGTCGCCGGCGATATCTGTGACCACGTCCAGCGCAGACGGCTGTAATTCTTCAAATCCGGCATGATAGAAGATTTTCGCCACAGAACGCTGCATGGCAGATCTGCAAACTTGGGGCGCAATAACTGGTGCGTCTCCCGCCACGAAGTGCGGTTCGATGTCGGTCTCCATGAATGGCTCTGGCTCATACTTGGGGAATTGGTTTGCGTAAACCTGTGCTTGGATCTGCATCTGCTTGATAACACTGATTTTCGAGACGACCTTCCTGGTTTCCTGCATTTGTCTTAGGTTCGCATCGAATTTCTTCGTCAGGATGCTGTCAGGCGCAATAAAGCTTCCTCTTGGCACCATTCGCAGAACGTCCTCGTGCTGGTTTATCACTTGGCCCTCGTCGTCCTCGATCCATTGCAGTTTCGACGGGATATCCGGGATGAGACTGCCGGCCTCGTAGTAGTCGGGAATTGTTCGGTCTTCCTCATCCTCCATACCCTCTGCTAAGGTCTCTATTGGCTTTGCCGTCTCCTTGGCTGCGATAACCGAAGAGTCTGTACCCGTCGTGGTAATAATGCCGGCTGATTCGGCTTGCTTCTGGCTCCTGAGCACACGCCGCATGCCAGCTTTGGTTCTGAGAAGAGCAGGCTCATCGACGTTGAGCTTATTGCCTTTGAAAAGCTTATAGCGCTCTCGGGCTATCAAAGCACGATCTTTCTTGGTGACCTGCTTCCAAATTTTGTACTCCTCGTCCTCAAACTCCTGCTCAGTCGCCTCACCTAGAGCGTGGTCCAAAGCCATGCCATTCAGAGAGGGACCGTCGATGTCCATGGCATCGGCATTGCTGACCCCAGACTGACCTAGGGGCGTGAATGAACCGACGGGAGGAGTCGCTAGTCCATTGCTCCCATCGCCAAACTCGGAACCCTCTCGGCCATTCTTGGCCAGGATTCCGTTTAGCTGGAGGATCGGCTTGGAGTCGGTGCTTGGCGTTCCTTCCTTCTGGTCCGAGGGGGCTTTCCTGGATTTGGCGGCTCCCTTGTTACCCTGGGTACGGCCGCGGGAAGAAATGATGGGTTCATCGTCACTATCGTCGCCGGCATCATCCTCGCCACCATTCTGCTTGCGTCGTTCCTCGGCCTCGACCTCGGCACGAGGCCGAATGACCAAGTCAGGAATCAGAGGGATGAGCTTATCGGCCTCCCTCCGCATGCCATTAGCCATGCGAGGGAGGTTGTTGCTCAAATTCTGGTTGTATCGAAGACAGTTGTCCCAAATATAGTTCAGGTCCGTAACAAAATCAGCCTTCGATTTGTATTGAAGCTGCTTCAGCTTCTTGGTCATGGTGCCGAGGTCCATGGGCTGCTTGATGACTTGGGAATGTTAGCGATTGCGCGTCCTTCCGCGTTTTGAAGTGTTGCCTACCAGAATAATAATCCGGCGCATCCCTCTTGCTCACTTTCTGCAAGAACGGGGTTGAGTACTCAGTGTGCGCCTTCAGTTCGCTGAGGACCTTCTCAAGAGCCTCGTACAACTCCTCCTGGCCAACGTTTTCCTCGCTAGCCCATTTCGACCGATTCTTCCTGACCTCGTTCATGAGACTGCGCAACTCTTGATCTGTAGCTTGAACCTGGCTGCGCTTCATGTCTATCCTAGCGATAAGATGCTTCAGGGTCAGACTCGATGCACCAAGGTTGGCACCGCTGAGGGACCCGTGGTTTTGTCCAGAGGTATCATTGGAGGAACTGCCACCGTTCTTGTCCATCTCGGCTTGGATCTGCTTCTCAGACTCCTCCAGCTGTTGCTGTTCCAGCATAGCTGTCCGATCATTCTCGAGAGTATAGAACAGGGTATGAAAGCTGCGCTTGGCAGCCTCCTCGGTCGCATTGCGAGCCTCCTCCAATTCCTTGCGCGCATCTTCGGATGATTTCTCTTGCCCTTGCGCCAGAATATCTTCTTTGGATTTCTCGGCATGTTTGCCTGGGGAGGAGACAGAATGCACCGGGGAGCTGCCGGACTTGGATGGAGAAAGGTATGTTTTGGCGGCGGCGGCATTTGCAGCATTTTGTGACTTATTTGGGGCTGGTTGGTCGGTCTCATCGTCGCCCTCTTCCTCCTCTTCATCATCGTCATCACCGTAGTCGTCTTCGTCAATGACCCGCTTCGCCTTTTTCAGGGGTGGTTGTTGTACGGGGGTGTGGTCGGTAGTTGGGGGTGGCAGGTTGAAAGTCCCATTAGCGGTCGGGGGTCTCCTCAAGGATTCTATGGCTTCGCGGTTAATATCGCCATCATCAGAGAAGAGCGACGCGATTTTGGCATCAGTTTTGCGGAATAGTTGGGCGAAATGGGCGCGTCGATGTTCGTCGTCGTGATTGTCGGATGCCTCAGGCATCAATATTGTCGCATCGTTTTGTGATCGCGACGAGCCATCAGAACCGGGCTGATTTACCCTACTGCCATTACCCTGGCTGGTGGCAGGTGTTGGCCAGCCATTCTGAGCCTGATGTAAGGACATATTGTCCTTTGGTCAATTGGCAGGGCTGATGGACGGCCGGACACCCCATGCGCCGGGGGGTAAGGTCGATTTTCACCGCCTTGCGGACGGAGTGGGTTGACTAGATGTGCATGGGATGAAAGCGCGTCATCGAAATAGATGGGGAGATAGTCCTGCGGGATGGTGCTGGCCGATGTGGTGGTGAAAGTGATGGACTTTTGATGGGCGATGTTGGGCGACGTGATGGATTGACGTTGTTTCTGGAGAGCGCATATCCGTTTTGGGTGGAGCAAGTACCGTCGCGCGACTGGAGTGGACCGAGGCGCCTGGAAAAGCGTCACCAGGTACATCTTGTCTCAATTCCATCATACTCTGCAGTGACACTCCACGTTTTTGACACCTTTGGTGGCCTGTCAAAACTACTCTACTCAATCTATATCAAACTATTCTATCGATTCTTATTTTCACTTTCATGCATTGATAACTGCTAGCTGCCTACAGGATTCCCCTTTTCCCAGTTTGCAATGTATACTTTGATCTTCCATAATATTCAACGATGGATTACATAATACATGGCTTACGTGATCCCGTTTATGGTTAAAACGGGTCCGTTTGATGGGGTAGGAATGCCTACGTATATAGCATCTGCAACTCGGTTATTTTGCATAACCTTCTCAAGATAAAAATAAACTACAAAGAGACAACAGCCGTGTTTCTGGGGGCCATGCGCAGGCGCCACACTACGCTGGTCCTGATCGCGGAGTGCAGGACGACGATGCAGCTGTAATGCAGCAGAGTTATCCCCGGATTTGTACTGAAGATGACGGAGGAGACAAGAGTACCTAGCATCCGTAACACGGCTAGAAGAACGATCATCTGTTTCAAGCTTGCAGAGGGAATAATGTCTACTTAGTGACTCGGATAGTAACGGATGTAACAGAGCCAAAAGTCTGGATCCAATGAATAGATATTCTATATATCTGCCTAAGTGCTGTTTCAACGTCTCGATATGGTAGTGCCCCCAATAATACAGGGTAGGCTGACAGACAGCGCTTGGATCAGGTTTGCCCCAGGTGGAGTTTTAAGGGCCCAACAGCCCGGTCACAGCTCTGAAGCTCAACTGGGCCGAGTGGAGCTGGTGGTGGTGCCCAGGCCTGTCCAGGCGCGGGAAGAGCACGCAAGCACACACAAACACTGGTGAGGTAAACCAAGCAAGCAAGCAACCTTCCAAGGTTGGGCCCAGGCCACTTCACCCTGGAACTGGAACTGCCCAGATCTGGATCTGGATCTGGTCTTTGTATCATACATACTTCACAACCATATGGTTTCGCAAAACTCCCAAAGTGCTTTTACAGTAGTGTTCCCAACAAATATTTGGTGACAATCACCAGTTCTTGATTCGAAATTGTTTATTCAAGCATTATGAATAGTGCCTCGTACCGTTCATTATAATTCTGCGACATCAACCTCTACGCGCAACAAGATGAGGATACGACTTCCCTTCGCAGGTTCGTCATAGCACCCCTCTCCGCCCGCCCTCGGAACACCTCACTTCCCCCTCCCCCTTCCCCTTCTTTCGCCCCAGTTCCAGTCTCCCAAGATCGCGACGATGGCCAGCTGCTAACTAACTCATCCAGGAGTCTTCTTCCTCCTCCTGCTATTGGCAGGTTACGCCGGCCTGACCAGCCTGCATGTCGACGTCTACGTAAACGACAAGATCCTCCACCTCCTCACCTTCTTCCTCCTCACCGTCGTCTTCTACTGGATCATCGATACCAACCGCCGGCGCACCCTGCACTTCACCCTCGTCGTGTGCACCCTGTGCCTGGGCGTCGGCTCCGAGTTCCTGCAGGGCTTCCTGCCCAACGGCCGGGACTTTGACTTCTACGACATCGTCGCCAACGTCGTGGGGAGCCTGGCGGGGCTGGGCCTGTGCAGCTGGTACCACAAGCGCATGCTCGAGAGGAAGAGGATGCAGAAGACGTACACCGCCGTGCCCGACGGGGAGTTCGACGAGGAAGGGGACATCGAGCTCGGCGAGGGCGTGGTCGGCGCGCAGGAGTCCGGCATCGTGGATGCCTCCCCCGGGGCCGATGGCGAAACTTCCGCTAGCAGCAGCAAGACCTTGACGCTGGAGGAGGAGGTCGACAACTGGGATGAGAATGCGCCGGATGATTGGGGCGGTGTGGACGATGCCGATGGCGAGGAGCCGAAGAAGCGTGCCGACTAGGGAAGCAAAGCATGAACACCTTTCTTCTACTTGGGAATGCGAGGTCGACAGAAAAAAACATATGGTACTGGAAAGCAAAGCGGGCGGACTACTCTGATACCTAGGTACCTTCCACGGCGATTTGGCTGGTTATGGGCGTTGGGGGGAAACTTGTATGATGAGCGATGAGGATCTACGTCTATCACTACACGAACAGCATAGGGCAGGGAAATCGAAAAGGTATGGGAATATTACTTTCTTCACCCAAAAGCTTGTGAACTTCATGGGCTGTCCGTCGGGCACCCAATTACCGAGGAGACAAAATCGACCAGCGAGATCAAGTACAATGGGCGGATGTTTTTCACATGGGGAGATGATCACCAACACTGTGGCCGTGTTTCTTTCTCGACTCCACCATGGCATCTGTCTGACAGTCGGCTGGTATGCCTAAGAGCAGGCTACAAACCACCATCGCGATGACAGACGGAAGACAGCTATACCTACTACCCCACGCTCCTGGATAGGTTGGCAAACACAAAAACGCAGGGACAAAAAGCATCTCAAGGTTGACTTGAACGGCAAAACCTCTGGCGGGAACATTAAGCCCCAGAGTAGAAATCGCGGTCGTTTCTGTAGAATGGCTAGCGGCCTTTGACGGGGGGTCCCTGTTCTGCGCCCCGCCTCACCCCTACACCACCGAGCAACTTGCTTGGAGGTCTTGTTTGCTGTCTGTCTATATATGGCTGGTGGGTTGGCCGGTCATCTGATGTTGGCTGTCTGCTGTACCATGCTTGTCCGAAACAAGCGAGGGCCAGTTAGAGGCACCTGGGCAGCCACCATGAGCACCCAGGACATGCACTCGATGGCTGTCATATCCCCTTGAACCCTTTCAAGGGGCCTGAAAACATGTAGTTCGATGAGTAAAGCAATAGAACCGTTTGTCCCTAATGATCGGCTATCAAATACTGCTACCTTTGCAAAACACCGGATGTCTAGAGAGCTTTCCTACCTGCAGTGCAAACAGCCCAGTGTGATGTGCAATTAGTAAGAAAACATTGCACGGTGGGCTTCTATATGAAGATCAAACTATCTGCTCCGGCATATCGTCTTGGTGATGTGCCGGCGGGGAGTTCAGAACGCAGGACGTCTGTTGCGGACTGTAGCAGACATGCGAAAATCACAGGGCAAACATGATACCCGGCGAAGGGAGGAGGGGGTTGCGCATGGATGAACATTGTACCAATTTATGAGGATAATAGCAACAAATTAACCGGATTCCACATCTCCCTACCACCCGAAACTCTCGCTGTGCCAAAACACCACCCTTCCCTTCCTCAACCAAACGCCAACATGCCTTCTCAAGTCCCGTCCCATCTCAGTCGGTCCACAGAACAGTACTGCAACTCTCTCGTCACGACCTTGTTGGAATACATCATCCACGATCTTCTTGAGGTTGGGCCTCATGAGCTGGTGTTTTATCTCATGATCGTGGTTCATCGTAGTGAGTTCGACGCCATCTCTGTCCGCCTCTTGGCTGTCCTCATCTTTTGTAGGGCCCGTCACGAAGACCTGTACATTCTCATTGTCTGCGAAGGCCTTTGCGTCCTTGCCGGCTAGTACCCAGCCAACATCGCTCGTACTGCGTACAGCCCAGACCAGCTGGACCTTTGTAGATGGGTTGTCGTTCGCCAGGGCGCGGTACAGAGGCACGGTGAATGTTGCTCCAACACCGCCCGCAACCAACAGTATCTGGTCGAAGTCGCCTCCTGAGAGCTTGGGGAAATACGAAGGCACGCCGTACGGCCCTTCAATGGCCAGTGGCACCTGAGTGGTATTTTGATGCGCATCAGTCTTGGCTAGCTTCTTCAGGGTGGAAGTCATCGGCCCGCCGAAGTGACGGCAAACAAGCGTGATATCTCCCGTTTTTTCGTCCACGGCTGCGACTGTGAAGGGGTTGAACAGGAACTCATGGACAAGATAGTCCGTTGAGACCGGGCTAGTAGATGGTCGAGACCCGGCTGGGACTTGAAGATAGATATGCGAGCCCGGATGACTTCGAAAGCGATTAGCTTTCTTCACTGGGATGGAGGTGGTGATCTTGACCAGGCTGGTTCCTGGTATCGACTCCAGCGTTGCCATCGAGGTTACGGTGTCGATCTTCCGAGAGATTATATCGGCAAGGAAAACGAGAAGCGCCTCGACCAAGAATATTCGTGCTGCTTTAGCGTGGAACCAGATCAGTGGTGGGATGATCATCGCAACTGTAAGGTGCGTAATGAAGAAGAGCCGGTACGAGTACTCCCGTATTACCCGAAGAGCCGTCGCGTTCAGGAAGTTGAAGCACCAGATCCCAAGCATTCCGGTGATGACGGCTCGGGATGTTGTGAGCTTCTCCAGCAACATAGACCTTTCCACGAAGAAGTTGATGTAAAAGATAGCATGTAGCAGGAGAAGTCCGTAGACAACGACACCGAGGACGCGATGATATCGGTTGATGTGTTCATGCGACGACCTGAAAACGAAGGCGACCGGGTTGAGACTCTTCAGCGCAAGTAGGTACTGAAGCGGTAGCTGTGAGACGCCAATTATACCGAATCGTTTCGTGAGGTGGAAATAGTCTACGAGGTGTTAGGAATACTGTAAATGTAGAGATCATGGATCTTCCGGCAGCTTACCATCTCCTGTTTCTAGTACACTCAAAAGCACCATCCAGGAACCCCACGCCAGTCCGAAAACCCACTCATCTTTGCGTCCCCAGGTGCGGCCAAGAAAGACAGCATCATCCTCAAGCCACCACTGCAGCCGTCGGAACCGAGCCTCCCAGGTCCCGAGAGAACTCTCTCTGAGTGCTTTCCGTGACGGGGACGCAGGGATGGCATTGTAGGAGCCCCTTCTCGCCTCGATGGTTTTCAAGGTCCAGAAGATGAGCCTGAACAGGAGGAAGAGCACAATAGGGACAAATGCAGATAGTTGAGCGTAGCCGGCATATCTGTCAAGTGTCTGTCTCCTCAGATCCTTCGCGTCGTCGTCCAGGTCGACGAATTTCCAGGGCCAGCCCATGCTTTCTTTGTTTCCTCGTTGAGCCCTGAATTTCAGTTCCAGACAGTTGCGGATGGTTTATCCAAGGCACCTCAACTCAGTCCTCTGGAGTCTGAAGCTTGAGAGGAAATGCTCAGTCTGGCGCATGTAGGTGAAGGTTGAAGCAGAGGATGATTAGAAATGTCAATAAGCAGAGGGGCTCATTCAAGCACAAAAGCGGCCCTTGTCCTTGTTTATATCCATGGATGTAGGTATGTATGTACTTATTAGGTACGTACTCATTTAGTGTGTTTCCCCATGCTCGGATCTCCGTGTATTGGAACGGCCGAGATGCAATTCCGGCATGACTTCCGTCCGAATCAACGGTCTTCCTTACTAAGACTCTGTACATCTTACATGTGCAATTCGTACATAATTGCTTTGTAGGCATTAATAATGGCCTTTCTGACGCGGGATTTTGGTTTAGGTCTTATGGTTTTGTCTCTGGAAGTTACGGAACGTTCGATGACTGAAGAGGTGCCAGGCGGACTGACTAAATCAAGCCTGTGTTAACGGTAAATGGTACCTGGTACAGTACAGGGCACCCCTGGCACTTAGTGGATGTCCCCTGTCATCGACGCCCGGGCCGGCAGAATGGCAGCACGACAGCTCCCGAGTTGCTGCAGCTTCCCACTGAGAGCTTCCGAATACTGGACATCTAACATCCACGACGAACAACATCAGCAGCAGCAGGAGACAAACGCCTAAACACTCTAAAGCTCATTTCCTGTCTGAGAAGACACCTGGTCAGCCGTCACCATGACTTCTTCTATTCGTCCGCCGTTCCACTCCCGGCAGACAGACGACATGCGTCTGGATGACTACCTCGACGACAAGCTACAATCGTCCATGGACCTCGACAACCTGGACGAACTCCTCGCCAGCGTCGAAGAGCAACACACACAGCTCCAGAACCAGCTCGAAGACGCCTCCCGCGCGCTCGAGACGGCCCGACAGTCCGCCGACCAGCGCCAGGCGTCCCTCCAGAAGCAGATCGATGACTTCCAGTCACTGCAGCGCAGCATCGACGTGCGCCTGCAGATCGTCGCCAGCTCCGACGCGCCGGACGAGGCCATCCACAGGCTTGAACAGCCCATGCGCAAGCTGGCCAAGGTCGACCTGGCGTACAAGTACCTTGTCCTGCTGCAGGATGTCGAGAACCTCACCACGGAGGCGAGGTCGCACCTGCCGAGGAGCCCCAAGGCTGCGCTCGAGCCCTACACCAAGTTGAAGCAGCTGGCGGCGCACTTGCAGGAGCTGCAGGTCCCCGCGGACTATGCGGCTACGCATCTGGTCGGGCATGTCGCGGCCATTGCGGAGAGCCTGTGGGATGAGATGAAGAGAACCATGTGGGCCGAGATGGATGGCCTGCTGAAGAAGAGGGGGTGGCCGAAGAAGGTAGACGCGAGGTCTGAAATCGACGAGGAGTGGAGGGAGTGCTTCGAGAAGCTGGTGGATCTGCAGGTTCCGGAAGTGCTCTACTCGACCGGTGTGGTGACACTCCTGCCGGTTGATGTGGTGGCGCAGAACTGGATCAAGGAGTTCCGCTACCATTTCATGAGCGACAAGCCGACAAGCAACCCTCAGGTGATCGGGACTCAGTGCTTCCCATGGATAATCACACTGCTAGAGGAGTGGGATGATTTCATGCGGGATAACTTTGGCTTCATACTTGCCAGCAAGTTCAGCGACACGGCGGCTGCCAACAAGATGGTCTACATGGACCCGACTTGCGCTCTCATTACGTCCATATTGCCGGTGATCCGAGAGAAGGTCAACTTGGCCATGGAAGTGGCCGTCAAAGACCCAGCCTTCCTTAGTAGCGTGATGGGCCAGCTCATGACCTTCGACGAAAATCTGCGATCCAGATTCAACTACGACGGGGGAGATCTCGAGAAGGGTTGGGGTGGTCTTACGTCCGAAGTGCTGGATAAGCACTTCGACAAGTGGCTCAAAGCAGAGAAGACATTTGCCGATGAGAGGTATAAGGCGATCATGGCCACACCGGATGCAGGGCAGATTGATTACGAGTACAACGGCCCCGGCAAGACCAAGCCGACATATGGCGCAGTCCGGGTCATGGACCTTCTGCGCTCTGTGACGACTCAATACGAGCGTATCAAAAGGTTCTCCCACAAGCTGCGGTTCCTGATCGATATCCAGCTGGAAATTTTGGATAGGTACCACGACCGCCTGAGTGAATCCCTGGGCGCTTACAAGGCCTTGACATCAACCACGGGGAAAATGATGTACGGCGCCTCCAAGGAACAGCTCGCCGCTCTCGAAGGAACCGGTGCGTTTGAGACGCTGTGCAAAGTCTTCGGCAGCTCCGACCATGTGGTCAACGCCCTAAAGGACTGGAGCAACGAGGAGTTCTTCGTGGATTTGTGGGACCAGCTTCAAGCCCGGGCCCATAAGTCTGTAGACCAGGATAATCTTGCCGGTGGGATGAGCCATGATGAAGTCAAGGATCGGACCTCAAAGACCGTCGGTACGGGAGACAATGATGGAGTACTGTTCGATGAGACTATCAAGGCATATTGTGTCCGGCGCACAGCAGCCCAGGATCTTTTGATCGAGGCGGTGGTTAGGTCGCATGCAGACTCTCTCCGACCGTATATCCAGAGGGCGCAGTGGACGGTCATTAGTGAGGACCCAGCACCTGGTAAGTCATACTGTTTCCCTAGAACACAGCCCGCGAGAAAAGAGACATCCTAGCTAACAATACATAGTCGACCCCTACCAGCTGGCCATCACAGCCGAGCTCGACGAGCCCCTCCGGGTCATTAAGCGCAACTTCGACTTCCTCGCCCGGAACCTCAGCACCGCCACCTTCAGGCGTGTTGTCCGCAAGGCCCTCGACACCCTGCAGGACAGCCTCTGGGGGGACATACTGCGCAAGAACAAGTTCACGGCCCTGGGAGCGGCCCAGTTCCTGCGCGACCTGCACGCCGTGTTTGCAATGGTCGACCGTTACGTGCCCGACTGCTCGTCGTCGACGTTGGGGACCATCGCGGACGCCGTGAAGCTGCTCAACCTGCCCCTGGAGGCCGAGGGGGAGGGCGGACTGTCGCTTAGCCAGGCTTCCCACCGGGTGTTTACGGACAATCAGGAGGCGAGGAAGGTGCTTGAGGAGTTGGCGATCGAGACGTTGGAGCCGGTGAACGCGAGGATGATTCTGCAGAGGCGCATTGAGAACAGTGAATAGATTACCACCAAAGTCCGGCTCCCCCCAAAAGAGAAATATAATTGAGGAATTGCCCCCCAGATCTGCCATGTCTATGACCATTCTTTTTCCTTTTGCCCTCCAGAGTGTTGAACTACCCGAACCCGTCACAAAGGAGATGCCCTTCCCCCCGAAAAAAAACTCCGTCAGCTTGCGACGTCTAGATCCACATCTCGCAACCCAATACCAAAATCCTTGACCCCTCCCCCCTTCTTCCTTTTCCCAAAACCTAGTTGATAGCCCTCATAGTCATCTCCACCACAGCAAACGTGCCCGCGCTCACCGGCATGGCCCTCAGGAGCGTAGGTCCCAGCCCCTTCCAGAACCCCCTCATGCCCTCCGCCCTCCACGTCTGCGCGAAACAATCCCTCATGGTCTTGTACCTCTGCCCGTCCCTCCCGAACCCATCCGTCTGCATCTTGGACTTGACGACGTCAAACGGATAACTAGCCAGCCACAGCGCCTCGCCCGCCAGGCCACCATAGAAGGCGACCTTGAGCGGCGAGATCTCCTCGCGCTTGACATTGTTGCGCGCCGCGTCGCCGTTCATCAGCCACTCGAACGCCAGGAACCACACACCATACGCCTGTGCCTCCCGCAGCACCGTGACGGCGCTGCCGCGGTAGACACCCCCGAGCAGGCCGCCGCCCTCGGCCCGGACGAGCTTCCTGACGCAGTCGGCCGGCCCGGCGTACAGCCTGCCGGCGCCGTGGGGCTGGGTCTGCAGCCTGATGCGGACGTGCTCGATGGGGCAGGAGAGGAAGGTGTTGGCCACTCCCGCGATGGCGCCGGAGGCGAAGTACTGGCCGTAGGAGAGGGGCGCGCCGGACGCGGCGCCGTGGTGCAGGGTGTTTTGCTCCTCGAAGTAGCGCCGGGCGGCGTGGAACCCGCCGAACTGGACAGACACGCAGGCGCCTATGCCGATGAGCGGGGTGAGGGTGCCCTTGTAGAAGGCTAGGGGCCCCTCGTTCTTGAGGATGGAGGCCGCTGTGGCTACGGCTGAGGTGTTGGTGGTGGAGGTCTGGAGGCGGACTTTGACTATGTCGAAGGGTTGGCCTGTGGGGGTTTATTAGTAATATGAAGTGGGACGTCGTTATAATCATTGCGTTTGAGAGAGAGAAACAAGTGGTGCCCTCCAATGAGACTTTTGGCCGGGGTGAAGAGAAATGGCACTTGCTCATCTCACTCACTCACTTCCTTCCTCACTGCTCTCACTGCCCTCACTGCCATATTGCATTCAAAGATATCGCCCTGATGACCATCGCGCTCTTCAAGCTCCCTATGTTCCAACTGAGGGGGGCAAAAAAGAGGCTTACCCAACAACACCTGAGCTACACCTCCAGCCGCTCCAGAGAACAAGTCCTTCGCCGTTTGTACTGCGCCTCCCTGCTGGTGAGGGTGAGCCTCCATATCAGCTGGAGCGTCCGCCATTACTGCTGCTGCTGCCCGCCCCCGCGATGACCGTTGTTCTTGCTGGAGTTTGATGCGGGTCGACAAAGCTCGTCCTTTGGAGTCCAGTCGGGCTTTGAAATAAGGTTCAATGGATGGTTCAGAGACGACTTGGGGGTACAATGCTTAAAACGGTGGTTGACATAAAGTAATTCAGGTCAGCCATGACAAGGCCCGGCCCGCCGACACCGGTCCCGGAAACACTGATAGGATGATTGCGTGCTTAGAGGCACAATTGCAAAATATGCATTTATCCGGTATATGCTTCCAAACGCCATTACTGAATTAATTATATTTCACATCCCCCTTTGGAAACCTTATTATATATATTCACCCACTTAATAACCTTTCCAGTCTTTTACTTCTTTTGCGCCTGTATGTGCAGCTGAATAGCCTCCTTCAACTTCGCAATAACTTCTGGCTGGTTACTGAATGCCGTCTGCAGCATCTCCTCCAGGTCTCTCTCCAGTTTGTCCAGGTTCTTCCCACCCGTCTTCCTTGCTCCTGCATCACCCAGTGATCCCGCCCATCTAAGTGTAAATGCCCCAATGGCCTGTCTCAATAGATCATCCAGTTGTTCACTTGCATCCTGGTTATCCACAGCCGCGGCGGGGGGTGCTTGTACGCTCGTTGGACCGACAGTGAAGCCACGAGACAAAAAGGATGCAGCGCTCGGTATGAAGCTACTGACGTAGCCAACGAGGTTTTGCGGTGTGAGGTTGTTCCAGATATGAGAGAAGTATTGCATCCCCGGGTCTTGGTTGCGTACGTCTCCTATCTCGAGGGACAAGAGTTCGTTCTTCAGGATTAAGAGGTTCTTGATCATGAAGAGATCGGAGTCCGTGCCAGTTTTGGTCGTTTTGATGCGGGCCTCGGCTCGTTGGAGGACCTGGATGGTCTCCTTGACGATTTTGAAGACTACGGGACTGTTCCGTTGCTGCTCTACAGTTAGCATTATGACCTGGCCATAAGTTCGGTGGGCTAGGCACTTACGCATCGCTCCTTAGGCATAGACTGGTCAAACATGACCAACAACTCCAAAGCCCGCTTCACAGGTGGATAGGCATTTGACGATGCCACACCGTCCACAACAGGCCCGATGTTCAGCGCATCCGGAAGTACAGTCACCTTCGAGATGGACTTCCCGATCTCTGCCTCGAATGCGGTGTCTGTGAATACCCACAGGTGCTCTGCTAACAACCTCGCTGCCAACTCTTGGCAATGCCTCGAGAATGCAGACTCCTCTTCTTCATAGTCCGAAATGAGATATTCGTTCGTGATCCACCCAAGGATGTTGCAGATCGTCTGTAGCTCCACCGCCTGTAGCGCGGACTGTAGACTGTTCGCGATCGGGACGACGTTGGTCGCGTTCACCATCACTCTTTGGTGTGATTTTAGGGTCACAAACGCCGAGTTTGGATCGGTGCTATAATGCGGTTCAACGGCAAAGATCTTCGCGAACAGCATGGCCTCATTATACGACCTTTCGAAGCTCTGCTTGACAAAGTTCCTCGTTGCCGTTTCCACGGATGCCTCCTTGACCTCCCTCTTGAAGGTGTCTAAGTCATGCTGGATAATGGGCCTCAAGTCACGGTCCCGTGCTGCGATATACGCCTGGAATATGTTGTTGGCGGTATTGGAGTAGATCTCGGAATTCGTGCCGGAGAGTGCGTTACCAGATTGGTCGTAGGCATGATGAATGACCTTTTGGACGTTGGGTATCAGGAAGAACGTGTCTTCCAGCATCATCTCCTCAAAGCGTCCATAAGCGAGGGCGTGCCGTGCCGACTCGGATTTCGTCGCTATTATCTGCTTCGATATGTCCGTGGAGACCTTATCAAGACGGGCCTGTAAGCCAACTTCCAGCAGATGCAAGGACTTGGTCAAGAGAGACTGGTATCGTGCCAGATAAGACTCCGAGTCCCGGTAAGAAGGGTTCTTCTCCATGAAGGCTATGCAAGAATCCAGGTTCTGCAGGATCTCCCCGAAGGACTCGTCCTCCACCAGCCGGCCCGCTCCAGGCGCATTCAGCCGACGGCTGACGCTGTCGATGTATGCATAGTAGTGCAGGTCGGTCCCGACATCATCGGCAAGCTTCTGCAATCGGCTCTGCTCGGACAGCAAGTCCTCGCACTGGGCCTGGAAGGAGGTTGTCTGCTCTTCGACCCCGCGGAACGACTCGGACAGGGAAGCCAGTAGCTGCAGGGCATTGTTGGTGTCCTCTATCAAGGTGTCGAGGTGCCGCTCCGTCACGGCCAGTTGCTCCCCGTAGAGCGTGTATTCCTGCTGTCCAGCATCCAGCAAATCGTCCTGGGAGGTGTCGAGGAGGGCATCGGTGCCGTCGAAGGCGTCCTCGGGCTCTGGCAGTGCCACCGCCTCCAAGTTCCTGTCGGGTCTCGTTTTGTTCTGCTTCTTGAGGCCGTCGCTCACGGATCCTGCCCGTACGATGTCGTGGAAGTCGGAGAAGGATAGTGCCCGTCGCGGCAGGTCTGGTTCGGGCGGGGAATCCTCGTCTTCCTCCTCCAGCAGTTCCTCTAGGTCTTCTGCTCCGTCGTGGGGCGCATTGGTGCCCTATGAGATGTCAGAGTTGTTTCGCATTACCATTGTGGTCTTCCTGGTGGACTGACATTTGGCTGCTGCAATAGCGTGCTGCTCCTGCGTCGATGGCCATAGCTTTGGGAGGGAACCCTTCTGTGCTGCTGTGGCTGCTGTGTTTGGAACTCTGGTATATAATTATACCATGAGTCCTCGTACATCTTGGAGTCCTTTGAGAGCAGAAGAAGCCCCGTGGAATTCTGGACAAGGTTGCGAAAGGCAATACAGGAGCTACTTTAGGTGCTAAGGTGTTCTCGTGGGGTCCGAATCCGGGGGAGCTGCTTCACGGAGCTTCAGCCCTGCCGCCGTTGGTACAGTACTGTGGTAGTAAGTGCTGGTGCCAGATTGCAGCCGCAGTTCGGCGTGGGGCTCTTTGCAGGCTGGGCCGAAGCAGGGCCTAAGCAGGGATCTTTCAGGGCCCTTGCCCGGGCGGGGGGCAGCTGAGATTCGGGGGGAGCAGCCGAAGAAACAGGGGTCTCAGAGCTCCAAAAGCTCCCTCCATTCAGAGCCCGGGCTTTACTAAAAGATCCATGGATGATTGAATTGAGTCTGCTAGGATGACCTCACCAGTGTCTCTTGCCCGGAATTATTTCGAGACCCTCTGTACAACGGCCATCTCAGCCATGCATTCTACGCTACCAGCAGACTCATCTCGACACTAAATAGCTGCTCGGAAGGCCAGGAGTCGACAATGATGCCAGCTTCAATGTCAAGAGTCGCCTTGAGGCACTCTTCGTCCCTCGCCCTCAAGCGATCACTCCCTCGACGCCCTGCGCAATCGTCCATCCGCCACGCGAGTTCCTTCCCAGGCCCACCACCACTACCACCACGGCGCCAAGGCCCTGGAAAGGCCATTGGCCTTATACTCGCCGGTGGAGTAGTAGCCGTTGGCGCAGCATGGGCATATCCAGTGTTCTTTGGCGACAGCCACGCCGGGATCCCTCAAGCCGAGATTGAATTCGAGAAGAAGCGGAAGGCACCCAAGAACAAGGAGGAGGACCGCAATCTGATCTCCGCGCAACATGTACAGGTCCGCAAGAGCTGGGAGAACCCTGGTGTCTATGTCTGGGGGTCGAATGTCGGCAAGGTGGTTGCGCCCGACTCCAAGGAGACGGTGGTCAAGACACCAAGGCGGTTGCCGTTCTTTGATGGGCAATTGCTTCGAGACTTGAAGGTTGACCAGGACTTTGGAGCGGCTGTTACAGAGAAGGGTGATCTGGTGCAATGGGGCACGGGATATTGGGCAGAGGACCCTCGGCCAGATGTTACCCTCAAGGGTAAGGATATCACCAAGTTGGCTATCACGAGGGATCGTATTCTCGCATTGTCGTCCGGAGGCTCTGTGTATTCGATCCCGGTTGCGAAGTCAGACCAGAAGCCAAAGACAGAGGCTGACGGTAGCTTCTGGTCCAACCCGGCAACGACAATCGGTTACCGCACAGTGAAACCCAAGGACCTGGGCTGGAACGAGAAGGTCGTTGATGTCAGCAGTGGGCTGGAACACGCTTTGCTACTGACTTCGAAAGGTCGCGTGTTCTCGGCTGCAGCAAGCTCAGAGAGCTTCCCGTCAAAGGGTCAGCTGGGCATTCCTGGGCTGACCTGGGAGACAAGGCCACAAGGACCATACGACCAGCCTCATGAGATTGCCGGACTCAAGGGCTTGAGGGTAAAGAAAATTGCGACTGGAAACTACCACTCGCTAGCCCTGGACGACGAGGGAAGGGTGTTTGCCTTTGGTGACAACGCACTTGGACAACTCGGCTTCCCTCTTCAGCCCTCCGCCCCTGTAATCGACACTCCTTCTCTTCTGCCTGTCAACCAGCTCTACAAGGGATCTGAGTACCTGCCCAAGGTGACCTCGATAGCAGCTGGCGGTTCAAACTCGTTCTTCACAGTCGATGCCACCAAGGTCGCCTCCCCCCAGCAAGCATCTCCAGACGGCGCGGCACCCGCCCGCGACACCGGCAAGGTCGTAGCGGACACCTGGGCGGCCGGCGAGGGCATCAAGGGCAGCCTTGGGACTGGCGCGTGGACGCACATCTCCAACGGGCCCGCCAAGGTCAAGGCGCTATCCGGCCTCTTCGAGTGGAACGAAAAGGCCAACAAGGTCGTCCCCATCCGGCTCGCAAAGCTTTCCGTAGGTAGCACGCACACCGCAGCGGTGATGGACAACGCGACCCACGTCGACGCTGCGGACAAGACAAATGAGAACGATGCCTACTGGGGCTCCGATGTCCTCTGGTGGGGCGGCAACGAGTTCTCCCAACTGGGCAACGGCAAGAGGAGCAACTCCAACACGCCTATCTACATTGGGCCGTTGGACGGTGGTGGTGGTGGTGGTGTGGCAGGCAGGAAGGGCGAGGAACAACACCGTTTCCAGATCACACCCCGGCAGACGGTGAAGCTAGGCAAGGACGGACAGGGAAGGAAGGCTAGTGTCGAGCAGAGGGTGGAGTGCGGGCGATATGTCACTGCTGTCTACTCTGGGGCGTGACGTTGAGGTGAGTGAGCCGGATGGCGATGGTGGGTTGCATTAGGCGGCCGCCCAACGGGGCACACACAACACAACACACACACACATACACACACGCGCGCGCCCGCGCACACACATACACACACACGGTGTTCCATTGTATACGATATCTACATACATATCTACTGGGCCGGGTGCATTTGTGGGCTCAGTCGCGTATTTTGTCTTTTATAAGCGACTTGCAGATGGTGGCGTTTCTCCGGGGGAAAGGAAAAAGTGGGAGAGGGACAGGTCGGATGATATTGGGAGGATCTGGGTCGGGCAATAGGATGGGGTGGGAAGCCAGTCTGTACGCCTCCTGGGTTCCATTCATTGGTGTTCTCTGTATATTAGTAGCAGGGTGGGCGGGCGGATCTCTCTCCTCTCACAAATCTGTTGAGGCCTGATGTGTGAAGTGAATTGTCAGGTAAAAATGAAATATTTCTATAATACCCCATAATGCTGGAGTCGTAGGAGAGTAACGTATCATTCCTTTAGCCTCGGAGCCACTTGGGCAGTCGATTTTCCAGAGGCGAACTCAAAACAAAAACTTCGGCCAAGAACCGAGTACGGTACGTGTTTTTGGGATGATGGATTGGTTCCCTCCGACCGTGACTGAGTGCTTAGTACATACACTGCACATATTGGATCAGACTGACTAGACCAGCGTTTGTTGATCAACTACGTACGGTAGGTACTTTTTCAGAATATGCCTCGGCTATTGGTGTAAAGTACTTTGAGTAGGCGGGATGTGGGATGTGGGATGTGTGTGGGATGGCCTGCATCCTGCATATATATCAATGTACCAAGCATGCATGTATGTATGTTCCAAAAGTTGTTTTCTTGTGCGACGGGTTCGTCTACGATCCATGACGACGCAGATGTATGATGCAGATTTGAACTCGGAGATACAGATCTACTGTGTACAAGGCCTGATGTAGCACATGGCTTTTTTTCCACTGTGTACAGATCTGTATATACCTTCTTGAGTACTTAAATAGGTAGGTAGAGTTGACCAGTTTGAATGCGTGAAAATTGACATGATGCAACGGTATTTGCCCAGATGTTGTACTGCGATATACTTACCCAAGTAGGTACTGTATGCCCAGTATTATAGGTATATAGGTATATTGTATATTGTATATTTGTATATTCCAAATTATTTGTTTTTCCCGGCTTGCAGATGGCTTTCCAGATTGCCGGAATTCCGGTGTGCACACATTGCATCGCATAGCACCGCATGGCATCACGTCGCCTTTGGTTGCCTACCTGCTAACTGTACCTGTTCTGTTGTGTTCTGCCTGTGATGCTATAGTATCCATGGATTACAGCATTACAGCACTACAGCATACATACAGCATACAACATACAGCACACACAGCATTTTCACAACAATTCACATACCCTACACACAGTACAAAGTTAGCAACTCATGAAACCCACTTTGATCTGCGCAGGGCCTACTGTAAACGTCACGTCACACGATGTCTCGGTTTTCCCAGGGCTGCTGATGATGATGCATTATCCATGGATTGCACGGGGTTTTCTGCAGGTCATTTTCGGGTCATCCATGAATCCATTGTGACCAAAGCCCAAAAAAGGCCCCTGTTCTCCGGGCCGTCACCAGAGAATACAACCTTACATGCGACTGACTATCTAGTTACTTACCTACCTACCTACCTACCTAGGTAGGTAATTTAGTACTACATACGAAATGGATCAGTACATACGTATCTACTTGCTTGGATTCATTCATTATTCTTATTAACCTTTTTTCTCTTTTGCCGCGCTTCTCTTTCGCCCCTCTCTCATGCCCCTCTCCTTCCTTTGCGCCGTCACGCCGCCCCCCCTCCTCCCAATTCGGATCTCCAGATCTTGGGACGGGGTCTCCATTTGTGACCTGGCCTGTTTAGACACACTACCGGCATATTTCTTATTTCGTCTGTCTGCCTGGTCTCTCCCCGACCGCAGATCGTGTCCCTCGACGAAACAAATACGAGAAACAGCCAGAAACGGGCCGGGGAATGCGTCGCAAATGAGGACACACAAAGGCCCTCCCTCTTACCTTTTCAGCCTCGACCACAACGATGACCATATGACCTTGACATTTACATTGACATTTATATTGACATTCACATTGACTTTGACCTTTTACCTTGACCTCGTTGTTCAATGTCAGTCATATAGTCTACGTAGACTGCCCAAACAAGACGAAACACACACACACACACACAAAAGACAAGACAGTTATCGACACCTCAGCTTGACTTTTGCATCCCCTCCCTCCCTCCTTTTACTTATTTCCAAAAATAAAATTACACTTCTCAAAGCCCAGCTATCTTTCTGCTGGCTCCAGATCGACACGTGCTCGACTGACTGCTGCCCCGAATATATCTTTCTGCTTGATAATCCCATTGTGTGTGCACGACGCACTTAGTGGACAAGGCGGTTGGCTGCATTGCCTTGCTTGTGCATTGCATTATACGAGATCTAAGACCAAGACCAAGACCAAGAAGAGAGAGCCTGGGCATACCTTTTTTTTTCTTGCTTCTTTCTCTCTGTTGGTCTCTGTCTCTCTGTCTCTATCAACCCTCACTGCAGTTTTGGCTTGCGTGGTGACTGATCTCTATTATTTCTCGACACTCCTTCATTCCATCTTATTTTCCACGATACATACATACGCCACTTGAGTCACCCGTCGTGGCGCTGGAGGAGGCAACCGACTGGATCTTTGGACACTTGGACACTTGGGCACCTGGGAACCTGGACACTTGGGCACTTGGTGGACTCTCTACTCTATAAGTAGTACCCTGTTCATTACCCTGCTCAAGGGTTGTGGGTGACTACCTACAAACGTGGGGAGTAAAACCCCACCTCTTAATCTTCCGGCGCGCATACATACATACATTACATACGTACCAAGGATTACCAGAATTACAGCCGTTCTCCCGAACGCGACTTCTCTAATACGCTCCGTTTTCTTGCGGACGACGGGTAGTCGCATCCTTTCCTATCAACGATCGCTGCTCCGAGTACATTCATTGTACACCAACTTCTACACCACCACGACCTTCTCTTCCTCCTCCTCCTCCTCTTCCTCCTTATCCTTATCCTCGTCGAAACACACAAAAGAACCGTCCACAATGGACCGACTACGGTCCGGCTTCCGGAAGACCAGGAAGGACACGCCGTCACAACCTACCATCGTTACCGACAGCCCGCGCAGGTCCGGCAAGACGACTCCCGAGTCAGCGTCACTCCCTCCCCAGAGCCCTCAAGTACCGGGCAAAGAGAAGAAGCCCTCTCCCTTCCGCAGCCTGCGGGAACTGAGTCGCTCCCACAAGCGCGCACGCTCGCCCCCGGCCGGATCCATCACCCATTCCCCGATCGGGGCTGCGTATACATTCGAAGGCTTGGACGGTTCTGCAGAACGGCCAGCGAGCTCCCCCTTGCTTCGAAGAGATTCTCAAAGGACAACTGGTGCGTCGCAAGGGACAACAGGCACAACAGGCACCGCCGATTCACAACTACTACGAGACAACAACAGCAACAGTAATGGCGACGGGGCCCGCGAGAAACAACATCCTGTGCCCAAGATGCCCTCATTCTTGACGCTGTCGTCCCAGGAGGTCGAGGCCAAGTTCCAGGAGATCGTATGGATGGAGCGCAACCGGATGTTGCAGAGCGTTACGAACCCCTCGCCGGACCTGAAATGGGCGCGAGTCACAGGCGACAATATCAAGAAGCTGGATCGATATATGAACATACAGCCATGGCAGAACAACCGTGTCAAGCTAAAGGTCCCTCCCGGGAAGCTGGATTACATTAATGCGAGCCCCATCACCTTGACTTCGATATCACCACAACAAACCACAACACGCGCAAGATCAGAGGAGCAAGGCCAGGATGGCACGATAGTCGGCCTGTCGGACCTGGCGGGCGGCGGTCCGGACCAATATATCGCAATGCAGGGGCCGAAGATGAAGACCGCGGACCATGTGTGGCGCATGGTGGTGGAGCAGCTTGAGAGCCCGGGCGTCATCGTCATGCTGACGGAGACACATGAGGCGAATATGGAGAAGTGTTATCCCTACTTCCCGCGCGGCCCAGAGGATCCGCCGCTGGAGGTCAATAGGAAAGACGAATTCGGCGACGGCTTCAGGGCGACTGTGCGCTGCGAGGCGATCGAGGAGACGGAGGCAGGGGAGGCTATCGAGCTGAGGAAGTTGGTGGTGAGGGTATACAAGGAGCCCAGAAAAGGGACAGGGGTCAACGGCAACAGCGACGGTGAAAAGGCGCCTAGACCCGATATCCCGGTCGATGAGAATGGCGATGTGAAGATGCTGTCACCACTGAAAACACCCCTGGAGGATGTGCTGGCAAACGACGCCGCCAACGCTGACGACGATAACAACGACGGCAGCGCCACTGTGGAACTTGGCCAACCCCTGGACGGCGTCCAGCCATCCGCACCACCGCTACCCTCGCCGGCCGAGTCGCCAGGTGACGACCACTACGAGGAGCGCACGGTCTGGCACTTCCTCTACAAGAAGTGGCCCGACTTCGGGGTGCCGGCGCTCGAGGACCTCGACAGCTTCTTCAAGCTGATGCGGCTCTCGCGCGACAAGAACGCGCGGCCCGAGAACCCGCGCATCGTGCACTGCAGCGCGGGCGTCGGGAGGAGCGGGACGTTCATCGCGCTGGAGCACCTCATCAGGGAGCTGGACGCCGGGGTGCTGGAGGGCTGGGACTCGCCGGGGCATTTCAGGAGACGGCGGGGTTCTGGGGGTGGTGAGGACGATGTTGATGGTGGTGGTGATGATGGTGATGGTGATGGTGATGCTGTCAGTGCTGAGGGTCAGAACGGGAATGGATTGGGCGAGGATGCCGCCGAGGCCAACAAGATGGATGTTGAGCAGCAACTACAGCAACAACAAACACAGGACGCGGCAGTGGAGGTCGAGGGCGACGACCTCATCTTCCACACGGTCAACCAGCTCCGCGAGCAGAGACGTCACATGGTGCAGGCGGACTCGCAGTACCTCTTCATCTACCAGGTCATGCGCAAGCTATGGGAGGACAAGTACGGCCCCGTCGCTGCCGACGACAACGGGACCTCGGCCGCCGCCACGGCCGCCGCCGCGGCGCAGCAGCAGCAGCATGTCACCGACGCTGATTACATGGGGAACAACGGGGCGCCCGCGGCTAAGAGGCTGGAGGTCGACCCCTTTGTCGAGGAGTAGGGATCCCGGCCGAGGAGGAAGACGAACCGACGGGGCGGGGTCGGGGGCGGCGGCGGGGGCGGGGCGGTTGATGTGAGAGGGGGTGGTTTCTTGATACCCATACCGGCTGGTTTTGAGAGGCTGAGGAGTGTTTCGTATGAGGGGGACGGGAGGGGGAGGTATAGGAGGAGGAGGCATTAGGGCTGAGGGTTAGAGAGAGAGAGAGAGGGGGGGGGAGGGAGAGGGAGAGAGCCGCAAGCGCCCCAAAGTACTTTTCTAGAGGTCGGCGTATTTGCGAATATTATGGGTAAGGGGAATAGGGGACAGGGGAAGGGGGGAATTAGGCAAACGGTATCATTTGAGCATAGCACAGGGAATTTATGGGACGGCCTCCCTCCATGTTTGTATTATGGAGGAGAGAAGGAGGGAGGGAGGGATGGGGAGCGAGCATGTGGCATCTATCGTATCTCCCCCTCCCCCCTACACACACAGGTAGCCTTTTTTTTTTCGATATCAGGGGAAAGGGAAGGGTAAAACCCGAAATGGTAGAAACAAAGGAGGGCAAAGGCGAATCAATCAATTGTGGTCTCAGGGGTTGAAGGGAGGGAAACGGTGTTCGGAAGCACTCCTCGTCGTTTTATCATTTCCCCCAGGCAAAGGGGGGAAAGGGGGGTTTGTGTGTGGGAAGATTGGTAGTTTATCGGTCGCATTGGTATTTGTATAGCACTTTAATAGAGATGCGATGCGATGCGATGTGCCTTGTCCTGGGATTATTGTCTCGTTTGATGCGCAGTGTCTGCTTTCTCTCTCCCTCTGTCTCTGTCTCTGTCTCCTGTCTCTCTGCGTCAGGTTTTCGACCACGGCAATGTTGGTGAGGCCGACGGCCTGCTTGAGATGCAAGGATTCACTTCACCATAGGTACTGCTCGGCGACGAAGTCGGTGATATAATCAATGGGCCGGAAATAGGCGGACTGGTTTGGATACCTCCGGACATAACGGGGGGTGGCAGCATCAGGATATTATGTGCATATATATCTTGACGACTGGCCTGAGTTCGACTCCTCTCATAATTCATAATACCCAAACTCTTCAGCTACAGTCAACAGTTTCAAGAGTATCGAATAGATGGTCAAGTCACAGCAAGGAGACTTACACCATACATACATACCATGGCATCCCAACCCATCCTCCTCCTCAAGGGCGGCACCCTCCTCATCCACGACGACAACAACCACGTCGTCCCCACGCAGGAAGACCTCCTCATCGAGGGCAGCACCATCACCAAGATCGAGAAAGACATCTCACCACCACCACCACCACCAACCCCCAAGACTCCCTCCCAGACACCCAAGACGACTTCGCGACCCTCGCCAGCACAAGCCCCCACGGCCAAGGGCGCGTGACCATAGGCTTCGCCATGGATAACCCTCCTCCTCTTCCCCACGCCAACTCCCCAGGCCCACTACGCCCGCCTCCGGGGACCCCCGGGCGCCGGCGAGGATCATCACCTCGCACGCCGTCCGGGGGCACGGCCTTTGGCTGGCGGGCCGCCCTTACGCCGTCGCCATACTCGAGGGGGCGGGCCTCCTGGGTCCGGATGTGGCTGCTGAGCCATGCGCCGGGTCTGGCGGGGGAGGACGTGGCGAGGTTGAAGGGGGACGGGGGCGTTTGTGTCTGGTACGTCCTAATACAGAGATGCGGATGGGTATGGAGCCTGTTAGTATGTGGCGGTCGGCGTTGACGTGTGAGGAGGAGGAGGCGGAAGGGGAAGTGGATGGGGGCAGGGGCGAAGGGAAGGGGAAAGGGGAAGGGGAAGGGATTCCTGGGGGAGGAGGAGGGGGAGGAGGAGGAGAGTGTGGGTGTTGATGTCGGGACGAGTCTGTCCTGGGGTGATGTTGCGCGGGAGATGTTGAGGAGTTGGGAGGTCATCAGGGGTAATATTGGGAATGTAGACTTTGGGCCGGCTGAGGAGGCTATTATCGATATGTGGCATATGAACCGATCAACCATGGTTAAGAAATAATGTAGGGTGTTTCTGTCTCTGCCTCTTTGGTATGCGGGCATTTAATTTGCATTGATCGTATTGCATTGTATTGATTGTAGATATCGATACACACAGTCAGTGCACATGTCGTCTCTTCCGGAGCCGAATTGAGCAACGATACTCCCCGAAGGGGACCACATCTGGGACGGTGATAATCTAAGCAAGCAAGCGACAATATAAGCGGATGATGTTGGTTTCACACAATCAAGCTCGCCGTCGTTGGTCGCCACTATTTTTCTGCTTCCTTTTTACTCCTTTGCTTCTTCCTTTTACGGATCCGTATGTACTTCAGGAAAATTATCATCCAAGGGTCCTTGACCATGACCATCCATGGATGTGGCAAAGCTGGAGGTCGGGTATGTAATGCCAGGACCCAAGATTGATGGCCCATGACGAACTTCTGAAAGGAAAAGACAACACCCAAACACTTGTTGGTGTGGTTATTCAGGGAGATTCCGGACCGTGGCGGCTAAATCCCGCTGATATACCGTATCTGTGTAAGAGAGAGAGACGGAGAGAGGGAAAGGTTGCACACAATAAGCCGTCTGACTATTGTTGGCCATGTGAGCTGCCACTTCGTCCCGAGTTCCACGAATATGTTGGTGTGCGTGTCATGGGTAATGGGCTTGGGCATGAACATGGACATGAACAATTCATGACGCCTCTTCCCTACTTTGTATTACCCATTAGTGATGAATACATGTCGATTTCCGTTTTGTATGTAAACGGATGCGTGTGGAAAGTGTGTCAAAAGTGTGCGAAAGTGTGTGTGTGCCTTTCTTCATAATCCGATTTGTGCAAAACCTCGGAATGTCACCGCGATAATCAACGTCTCAGGATTCCAAGGCTGGTTGATGAGTGGGTGTCATGCAGTTGGTAGTTTGGCAATGAGAGAGAGTCGTAACCGATTCCCCCCAAGGTTACCTTTTATCGTAATTATTTGATGATATGATGGCGGGCAGTCCACTCAGTCACTCAGTCACTCGGTCACTCAGCTGCACTGACAGTCAGTCACTCAGTCACTCAGCTTCTGTGTGGAGTTTTCAATCTCAACACCAAGCTCGACACCGCTCATCACTTGCCTAATCCGTGATCTCCATACATACTCCTCTCTTCTCCTCAAATACCATAACTATCCGACAATCCAGATGTCCCAGGGTGACAAGGGCGGGCTGTCAGATTCGCCAGGGCTCTCGCATTTCAGTGGAGAGAGAGAGAGAGAGAGAGAACATTGAAGTGCAGACGGTTTGATTTGAAGCCCGGAAGACCGGTGAGCGGTGAGCACGAAGATTGGGACGGACACACTGGGACCCTCGGATACGATTACATGTATGTACCTACAATACAATACAAGTACAATACCATACCATACAATACAATGAAATACACCTGGGCAGTGCCTCCCACCAGAAGACCACCACCACAAAAAACCACATGGTGACCACGCGACATGCAAACAGGGATTACGCACGCATGGTAAAGCATGGGTCCCTACTTGACTTACTTACTTTTTTATTTACTTATTTACAGCACAGTACAGTACAGTAAACAATATTACGGGTGTTTTGTCCGTTTAGAGAAAATACATGTGTCGATGACGACGCGACCATTGTCAGCCTCCTTCTCTCTTTTGGGGACGCAACGTCTCATGTACATACACACAAACATACATGCTTACATGTTCCTCGCTGGACTGTTGCATGCTGTACATAGTATTGCTCCATGTACCTCATTCACCATTGGGTTTTATTATCGAGATGAGCTGAGGCAAGGATGTGGGCAGCTGGGCATCAAAAAAGGGACCCTGGCTTACGGAAAACCCAATCCCCATCAAACGGATTGATTGGGTCATTGGTCACCGACCAGCAAAAAGCTAAACCCATGATGGTTTGAACGAAGGACTTCACCGGTGGCCGATCCAATGATTGAGGGCTTCACACAGCCTTGAACAGGTCACAATCTCAATCTTGACTTATCCCTCCTTTTTTTTTGTTGCCATGTACGTACATTCATTCCCCCTTTCAGCTTCACGATTTTGCTTCTTTCTTTGCAATATCGTATTATACATTTGGTTCCTATAGTAGTATTCCATCCTTGCTGCCCTGGTCCCGACTCACTCCATGCATATACCACTTGGTGTACATGGCCCTGGAACAAGCCGATGACATCGAAACCCCGAGTCGTAAGTAAAGCCCGAACTCCGATGAACTAGGTCGGTACAGCGTCTTTTTACCCCGGATCTTAAGATTGTCTTGTGCCAAGGTTCATGTTCCCTGGGGCCTTAGCGGTGTAAATCCATATTATGATGAAAGGGTTTGGACGCCACATTACGGCGAGTTGCAGCGGATGATGTCCCCCCTCGTTAGACAAAGAACTACTGTGTATTCTCTTCTAACCTCCAGGAGCTAGCTGTACAGGATTATTATTATTATTATTATTACCAAGAGAGTGTAGTGTCCCCCTCCCAGGGTAGGTGGGTGGGCACCCGCACTCACTCACTCACACGGCATCTTCCCGAGGCCCATTCCGGAAGTTTACCTACTACGTAGTAGCGTAGTCCCGGAAACTCTGGAGAAGGAGGAAACGGGAGAACCTGGGATTGTAGACTTAAATAGCGAGTTAGCTGTTTTTGTTGGATGGTGGATTGGTGGATGGATGGATGGATTTCGTGTTCTAGCCTAAGCCTGGATTAGCGTTCACCAAACTGCCGCGCCTTGTCCGTTTACTGACACGTCTGCCCAGACTGGGCTGACTGGCTGGTTGGTTTTTGGCGCCGGTACTTGTTTTGCCCCCTTTTTTTTGCCCTCTTCTTTTTTTCCTTCTAGTCTCTCTCCCATCATCCCATCTCAGGAGGTTTGTCTCAAAAAGGATCCAGATGGGG
>LKEA01000008.1:643810-673818 GCA_003795315.1 Cytospora schulzeri | reverse complement strand
CCTGCGCAAGTTATCCGGGGGGTCACTCCCAGTATAGGCTGCTTGTCCATTTCTGCTACGTTCCAAGAAGTTTTTGCCCAATTTCCCCTGGGTGAGACGTACATACAGTACTATGTACAACACCCGACCCGTGTTTCGTAGTGTTCCAATCCTTGACCTTGCGTGATGGTTGAATTGTTCCCACTCTTTTCTTCTTGCACCCTCCAGGACTCCTCCTCCTCCTCAAGACAAAAGAAAACCCCCCCACCGATATACTGTACTGCCCAGGTCATGGTGGGGCCTCCTCTCCCTCTGTTGTAACCTGGGACATGGGCTCGGAGATCTGCCAGGACCCACCTATTCTTCACACATTGACCAGACTGACTGCCAGACCCAACTCACGCACTTCCCAAAACCCTGGCTGCCCGGGCTTCCCTGCCCTGCTCTCGTGGCCATGCGTGACAGGGCAGCAGGGGTGGAGGGAACCTGGGAAATGTTGCTGCTGTTTGTCCCCCTCCCTCCCTGCAAGGCGAATCGTGAGTGACGCCCACCTCCAGGGCCTTCCTGTTGAGAAGGGGGGGGGGCGCCAAGGAGACCCGTTTTACTGCGTCTGCAATCTGTTCTAGAAGCTTTCCATTTCCATATGTAGTGTACCAGTCAGTGTACCAGTGTACCCATTTCACGCATTCACACAATTCCTCGCCTTTTGTTGCCGCCTCAATTACTAAAATAAAAATACATAGTAAAAAAAAAAGAGGGACAACTTGGAACCCCACAAATCCTTCCTCCCCAGTTTTTGTTTCTCGAGGGAGGGAAAGAGAGAAAAAAGGTTCCACTCTTCCGCCCAGCATCACGAATTGTTTACCTTACCTGCTTACCTGCCTTACCTTCGCGTCGCGGCCCCGCGGAGAAAGAAAAGATGGGGAAACAAAGGAAAAGAGAAACGCGGTTCGGGGAAAGGTAAAAGGTGAAGTGGAAGGGATAATGATAATCATCCGGCATTTTGGGGGGGACTTGGTTGTATATTCGACACCAATACACTACACACACACGAGTCAGCACTTCTACTACCTACTTACTACTACTCAACTCAAATGGAGAAGGGGAGGGGAGCCGAGCCGTCTTTTGTTTCCCAAGGTTTGGACTTGCAGATGTCAAAAACAAATATATCTGGGTGCGGTAATACCCGAGTTGACCATCAAACACGGCAGTTTGTGGGATATTACACACCTCCTTGATCGTCAAGGATGCGCATCACATCTCACTCCGCACCCATCACCCGTGACCAGCAGGCAGCCTGCCCTGGAAGTCTGACCAGAGCAGCACCAGCACTAGCACCAGCACCTGCACCCGGCGAGGGAGCGGGCGGGCGGGCAGTGCGGGCAGTGCGGGCGGCGGCGGCGGCGGCAGAAGAGCGGATGATGCGCAGCGCAGAGTTGATATGCTGGTACGTGCTTGGTGGGAGGAACGACGGAGTGGGTCGACTCTTTTTTTTATTTAGGAATACTACTATGTACACTACATACTACACTACCAGACATGGTAAGATTCATTATTACCGAACCTGGTAACTCACACAGTATGTAGATATGTACCCAGGTATCTAGGTATGTACGTGATGTTTACCGAGTCGTCGTACCGAGTCGTCAACGGCCAACGGCCAACCGTCCGTCCAAGCCTGCAAACGCAGCCAAGCAAGCCAAGCTAAGAACATGCAGTCTATTATGCTAGTTTAGCTGCAGGACAAGAGAAAACCTTAGCATGCCATGCCATAGGATGGGGATGGCGATAGGGTACCTATTACTAGTCGAAAACGGGGGGGGGGGCGGATGCCCTGGGGTGGGAAGGGAGGAGGGGGGGACTCCGCAGGGAAAACCGGACGATTACATGACCAGAACCTCGATTGGGGATACCAGACAGGCCAGAGAGAAAAAAAGAAGATAAAAGAAAGAGACGAAAGGGAAAAAAACAGTAGAAAAGAAAAGAAAGGGCGCTATTCTCGGGACCTGGGGGCACCAAAAAGTGGAGATGAGATGGCTTTTTAGTTTTACTTAAGTACATATGAATGAGGAGATCCCAGCTGGAGCCTTGCCGGGGGTTGCAGGATTTCAGCTTGTAAGAGGAGAGGAGACGAGAGGAGAACTCCCACAAGGATTTTTTGAATGAATGAATGAATGAATGAAAGGGTAATGTAGTGGTTAATATTATTTCCTGTTTGGGTATCCTCGTCCGGTCAGATTTACGGGATTACATATCAGTTTGTATCAGGATATATAAATCCTCCAAGGCCTTTTGTTTGGTTACGCCTCCACGATTTACGATCATCACGACTATCTATCCACCTAGGTATATACATACATACTACCTACTACATGTACATCAGATACATATGACCAACAACGACGCCACCTCCTGGGCCCCAGAAATTGTTGTACATATTCCGTACCTGATTGATTGTGCTTCTGCGAGAAATTCCCACGATTGACAAGATTTGCGATTGGGGGGGAAGGTCGGAAATACCTAGCGACTTCCGACTTTCTTCTTTCCGAGGAACACTCTTCTCGTCTCTTGTCACCATTTTCTGGCATCAATTACATCCATGGATATATACATATATACACACTAGTCTTTTCAGCTGCAGTTTGAGGTCATCATTGATATTGAGGTCTTTTTTGGGGGTCGAATTCTTGGTTCTATTTTTTCTCCCCCTTCCTATTTATTTAGGAGCGATATCCGAAGCCTAAGAGCCACAGGTTCTCTTCTGTCACTTCCACCATCTTACTACTTCCAAGTTCAAGTCCAGATTCAAGTTCAAAGTTCCATATTCCATATTCCAGTCCCACCCCCCAGTTCCAAGAGGAGGTCCAAGAGGTCCAGGAGGTCCAACCCAGGGCTTGGAGAGATCCCGTCGCAGGTTCATCCAGGTTCAAACATTCGGAGTGGCCTCCCGTCATTACTAAGGAGCCGCAATCACAAGCCAATTCCCATCTCACCCGCCAACCAAACAAACGAAACAAACCAACCAACCCGGGGGCATCCTTTCCTTATTACCACTACCATTACCACTACCACTACCACCCTCATCACCACCCTCATATTACCTCCAGAGCAATTGATTCCCTGATCTGACCACACCCCACTCGATTGACATACATTCCGAGACTACCACCATTCGGGCCATTCGGGCGCATTCGTTCGGTTCGGTCAGCCTGCGAACACCAACAAGAATAATCTCAATTGGGGTTGTAAACTTTTTGTTGTGGCATCATTGTCCCGAGCTACCGAAACAGCGAGACCCACGATCCTTGCAACTTGCTACACCAGGTAGCCTTGTTGGGACAAGCAGCACCAGCGAACCAGCGCAGCAACCAGTACCCAGCAAGCATCAAGCATCAAGCATTAAGCGGAAGAAGCACCAGGAGAACCATCAACAGAGAGGGAAGAAGAGAAGACGGCACACAGCCCTGCGCGGTGAGCGGCAATACGGACGGACTTTACACACACACGCACGCACACACACAGTACAGACTACTTACTACCCGTAAACTCGATTCATTCAATTCCACGATCTGGAACTCGTTCGAAGATCCCCACTCCACCCAAGGCGTCGCATCTGCAGCCACCTTTTACCCATTCGAAACCTTGACCTGAGCTACCATTGCAGCTACCGAAGTTACGAGCTACTGCAGCGCCGTGGACCCTCCCCGAGTCCACCGAGAGCAGCAGCAGCACCCCGGGGGGGTTGGGTTGTGTTGAGTGTGAGCTGACTGACAGCACCATAATAATACAATACCTAACTAAACATACCAACCCAAAAAACACAAACAAACCCACCTACTACTTACTACTGCTGCTATTGCTGCTACTATCATCATTACTATCACTACGACTACTACCACTACTGCTGCTTCTGCTTCTGCTTCTGCTTCTTCTACTACTTCTACTACTACTCTTCTACTACTACTTCTACAACTATCACCTGGACACCTACAACACACATCAACTCGAACAAAACAAACAAAACGAATAAAGCTCCTGCATACAAAAAAAGGTCGCGACCTTAGGGCTACGACTCTCTGTCTGCATTGCATGTCCAGTCGCATCGCATCGCATCCCGCCACCGGTTCGCGACTCGACCCCAACTCTCTCTTTTTTTCTGTTTCTTCCTTTTTCTGAACCGGATACTCCGCGACGACTTCTTCAGCTGGATTGGAGCGTGCATGTGCATCTTCTTTTGATCCAACCAACCAACCAACCAACCAAACCCCCATCCTCGTCGCATTAAAAGCTGTGCAATCATCTTTCCCCAAAAAACCCTTGGACTGGCTGGCTGGCTGGCTGGCAGACAGGCAGGCATCGCAAGGAACCGAGGCCTACCACTGGGATCATCCGGAATCCGAATACTGTCGTACTACAGTCGGTACTGCACGGATTACTGAAGTACAGGAGTACGTACAGGAGTACAGAGTACAGATTACGTTGTCGGTAATTAAGAGGAAGATATAGAGTGCTGCAGCGTCATGACGTCGATAGTGAGTTTTTGGTCCTTATCCTCCCCTTCTAGAATCATTATCATTATCATCATTATCATCATCGTCATCATCATCATCATCAAAAGCACCTCTCTTTTTCTTCTTCTTCTTCTCTATACACTCTATTCTGTCTGTTCTCTGCCTTCATCTATCTGCACTTTACTTTGCCCTGTCGTGCCCTGCCCTGCCCTGCCCTGCCCTGTCTGGCTCTTTGTTGTTGGACCACTCAGTTGTTTCCATTTTATCTCTACAATAGAATGCAACTCGACTGCAGTACACTCTACAAAATGCATGACATACATGATCTTCATTCACTTCACCTATCACTTGGCTATTATCAACATCCCCCATCTCCAACAACCCACCCCTCTCCTCTCTCCAACATCACCATGCTTGGGCGGGGGGCATTCCTCACAGAATTGCACCCCAAGTGATTGATGTTGGAGTGAGTTGGGTTTTGGGGCAGGATTTGATGCAAAACTCTGTGAAAGAAGGGAGAGATTTATCTCGTGTCTACTACACACCACCACAATACTCCCAAAGTTGGATTCATCTTCAGACTCATCAACAGCCTATAAACAATCCTCGTCCTACACACCATGTACTTTATAAAAGTCCCTTAGGATTCTCCAAGGAACCATGCTGGTACTACCATCCCATCCCACCCTCTACCTACCCCCCCCTATCCCCCCTCTACCTACCCCCCCTATCCCGTTCCCTTCTCTTTCTCTTCTATCCTTACCTTCATCCCACGCTGTCCACTCCCTGCCCTTGTCTACATACTATGCAGTATCTCCTTCACCGCCTCACCGTCTCACCTTTGCCCTCCATTGTCTGCGTCAACGCCCGGGCTACCAAGCTTACGGGAACCGCGCTGTGTACCGGCCCCCACGTCGCACCATTGGAATGGACCATGAGACACTTGCACTTTGTCAAACGGAACCCAACGCGATTCTCTCACCCTATGACCTTCCCTTTTCCCTGATTCTCCCTAAAAATGGATCGCCCGTGGCCCATGGACTTGTTCCCGGTCTTCCTTATGGGATGGATGTCCCCGTGCCACCAAGATGTCGACCAATCCTTTATATCTGACGTCTGACACCACACACACACACACACTCATACACACACACATACACACATATTATCCCCCTCCCCAGCCCGACCACCCAACCCTCTCTCTTACTCCATCTTCTTTAGTTCCCGAGTGTCATCTGCTCTATTTTCTCTATCCACGCTGCCCTTCCTGTCTTACTTGACCCACTTCTCGGATCAGTTTGTGACGATGGTCGCATAGCAGGCTAGATCAAGATGATATTAATACCCGGTGTTCAGTTATGTCTGGCGCACTATTGTGACGTCCACGGCCCAACGCCGCTCATGGTTACAGAGGGCCTACCAGTCCCATGTAGCGCATGTTATGAAGATGCGTCTTATGCCGATAGCGACCGACCGCCCTCGAGCGCCAGTACCCCCTCGTCTTCTATCCATTCGAGCGCCGCCATCACCGAGGCTCTGAAGAAGCTGAATCTCGACGCCAAGCGCAACCGCTCTTCCGAACCAGATGGACCGATAGATCGTGCTGCGCCCCGTCGCGCAAATCAGCTCTCGTCGACAGCAGCTCTCGATACCCCCCCAGCCAGCCCTCGCCATCCCACAGATTCGTCATCGTCGCAGACAGGAGGATCCCTCGCGCGCCGCGAGTCGAATTACAGGAGGACTTACGATGAGACCGTGACGAAACGGGCTGGACCTTGCGACAACTGTGCGCTGACTCTGCCCAAACGGCAAGAGAGCAGTTCGAGAGGAGGCGGCGCAGACGCAGGGCCAACATTACGCACACGTGCACCTTATGCCCGAGTTTATGGCAATGGTCTGCCAGGTGACGCTTCACCAACCAACTCGGCTTCGACCATCTCTGACGAGGATGAGCAACCCCGAAGACCAAACCACCGCCGGACAGGCACCCTTACATCAACCACCTCCCGTTCCAGCTCCTCTTCGAATATGAATGGACACACCCACTACCTGGACTACACCTCGACCCACGAACCCGTCGTGCCCTCTTCCTTCTCCATAGTCCGCGCCTCATGTATCCGCACCTTGTCTTTCGAGACTTTGCCGAGGGGGACAGCGACGAATGCCGGCAACGCACCGCTCTCGCCCACAACGTCTGGCTTCGTAACAACACACAGCCCCGGCGCAGCCGCATCCGGAGGCCCCATCTTCTTTGGCGACCCAAGCGCGGGATACACAACAGCGTACATCTTCCGCATACCGGACGTCCACGCGCGCGGGCACAAACGGGTGTACGCCTTCCTCGCCCTATCCACCCACCGCGAGCGCCTGGCCATGAAGACCTTCAACTTCCTCTCCAACGCGTTCCGCGAGCTCGCCTCGTGGATCCAGGGGCTTGCCGAGGCCGAGGCCGAGAGGTACGCCAACGACTCCAGCGCGGCTAGCAGTCCGCTGTCGTCGGTTGGGGGCATCTACGGCGGGCCGGGAATGGGCATGTCGCAGCCGCAGCAGAGCCAGCCCGTGGAGAGCAACAACAACAGCACCACCGGCAGCGGGTTCCTGTCGGGTGGCATGGGCGGCATGGGCGGGCTGTCGCGGCGCATGGGCGGCGGCTACGGGGCCAGTGGGGTGAGCCTCAAGGCGAGGGGCCTGGCGGAGCTGGTCGGCCTGCCGGACTTCTTCATCGAGCTGCACTCGCGGTTCGTGCAGTTGCTGTTCGAGCTGGGCGTCGTGCTTAGCTCGTGAGTGGGATTTTTCATGAGAAGCCAGCCTTTGTTGCTATTCCATCTTTTTGATGTATCTGCTGGATACTTACTACTCTGGTATTGGTCGCATTCGTGGGCGTCGCGAATACTTTGTTGTACTATTGGAATCTTGTTTGTGTGTGAGTATGTGTGTGTATGTGTATGTGTATGTGTGTGTGTATGATGTTTGGGAAGCGCATTTCGTGCATGCAGGCAATTGAGGAAACGGGTGGACCATTTGACGAAGATGATGGGATAACGAATGGGACGAAATGTGGTAATAAGTAAAGTAATGTCGGCGCGACTGAGGAAGAAGAGGGGCGGGGGTTGTGTGGTGGTTTACTTGTGTTATCCCTCTCTCTGGTCGGTTTATTACAGCGAAGGAGTTTTTCCACACGGGAGGTTTTTATTTTATTTACTTCTTTTCTTTTTTCCCCGAGGCGTTTACTCGGACAGGAAACCAGGGAAACCAGGAACAGGAACAAAGGACAGGGCAAGGGGCACATGGACATCTGGACCAGGGCAGCATTTTTCAAAGAGCGGGAATTTCATCAAAGTGGAGGATATACCCCATTTACGCCCTCTGAAAAGTTTCATCTAGACTGGGGAAGAAAGAAAGAGGGAGACCCAAAGGGGTTTCCAAAGGGGAAAAGGGAGGGGGGGGAGGGGAAACAAAAATGTACTACTACTACTAACTACTACTACTACTACCGATGGTCATGTATGCTCTCCGGGGGAGGTAGGTAGGTGTTCTTGTATGACTACTTGTACTGTATTGTACGTCTGTCTGTCTTGTCTTCTTTTTGCAGAATGGAAAAAAGGAGGGTCTGAGGACCTGATTGTATCTGTCTAACTTGTGTTGCACTCACTCTGTGGTGTCTTGGTGAATTGGATCGATTCGAGTGATATGCATACGAATATGGCTGGGTATCCATACTTCCCTTCTCATCTTACCGAAGTCAGAGTACTATTCATATATCTGCTCTTTCCTCGCCTGGATCCTGGAACTGATCTCGCGGCAAACCATCCCCCTCCCCCCGGCCCCAAGAACCCCCAAGATTCCCGATAGCATCACCGGGCGATGTTGTGTTGAACGGCGAAGTATGGACCGGAGAAGCGTTGTCCATCTTCCTGCCTCTGTTTATGACCGGTCTGAGTGGGTGGATGATGATGTGTCGTCTTTTTCTTCTTCTTTTCTTGTCCTTTTGTTTTGTTTTTGTTTTGTTTATGTATGTCATGTCGATGGGTGGACGGATATGTACATCACACAAGGCAGACAGGTCGTCTGTCTGCCGTAACATTTATTTCCTATGTCACTGGGGGGGGGCCCTTGGAACCGTAAAGAATATATGGGCTGGAGATGGAGATGGAGATGGAGGAGAGGAGGAACTCGGTTTCAACATGCAACAAGGTTGAAACTCCTATATCAAAATCCCAACTATCGACGTGGTAAGGGAGCGAGAGGAAAGTTGATATATCTCGGGACATGCGTCTGGCGGTTTTGGGGGCTATGTGTATACATTCATTTATACAATATCCCAAGATGGGCTTGTTGAGGAAGAACATAAAGAGTAAGGCCATGAGGACCATAGCATCTGGAACAACACCAACACTCCGTGGACTCGCAGCGAGTAAGCAGATGCATCCTCCATCATGGTAGTCAAGGAACAGCAACAGTCAAAGATACCGAAGAAAAAAAAACAGGAGCGCTTGCATCATCTCATATTCTTATATTGTACAATGGAACAAGGAACGCCTACCATTATCGAGAACGTTCCATCCCCATTCCTAATAAACCCTTGACCTTCCCGTGCGTTGCCCTCCTTGTTGGTCTATTCCACCGTCATCCGTAAATGTTTAGAATGCGAGCGACGACGACGCCAGCCATTTGCAAATAAACCATGCCAGCCCAGCCAGCCAGCCAGCCAATAAAAAAACTCCCCAACCACCCAGCGAGCGCTTGCGCTGCCGCCGCTGCTGCCGCTACCGCGCTTATTTGTAGAACTCGAACTTGTTCTCGTCACTCGTGCCCTTGACCTGTGCCGAGTAGGCATCCTCCAGGTCGCTCTGGATGATGTTGTACCTGTTCTTCCTGACGGCGCGCAGGCCGGCCTCCTGCATGATGGCGGCGATGACGGCGCCGCTGAGGGGGTCGTTGCGCACGATGAGCGAGTCGAGGTCGACCTCGGGGGCCAGGCTCATCTTGGACGCGATGGTGGAGAAGATGAGCCGCCTCTCGCGGCGGTCCCGCAGGTTGGGGAACTCGATCTTGCGGTCCAGGCGGCCCGGCCGCAGCAGGGCCGGGTCGAGCGTGTCGGCCCGGTTCGTCGCCATGATGACCTTGACGTTGGCCGTCTGGTCGAACCCGTCCATCTGGTTGAGGAGCTCCAGCAGGATGCGCTGCACCTCCCGGTCGGCGCCCGTCTGCGCGTCGAACCGCTTCGTGGCGATGGCGTCGATCTCGTCGATGAAGATGATGGCCGGCGAGTTCTCCCTGGCCATCCGGAACACGTCCCGGACCATGCGCGGGCCCTCGCCGAGGTACTTCTGCACGAACTCGGAGCCCACGACGCGGATGAAGTTGGCCGTGGTGCTATTTGCCACCGCCTTGACCAGCATCGTCTTTCCCGTGCCGGGGGGTCCGTACAGCAACACGCCGCGGGGCGGGTCGATGCCGATCTGCTTGTACAGGTCGAAGTGTGTCAGGGGCAGCTCGACGGCCTCGCGGATCTCCTGCTTCTGCATGTCCAGGCCACCGACGTCGGCGTATGAGATGTCGGGCTTCTCGTCGGCCCCCAGCATGGCGATGGAGGAGTCGGCCTCGGGCGGGAGGATGTCGACGAGAGCATTGGAGTGCCTGTGGAGGGCGACGGATGACGATGGCTTGAGGAGCTCGCGGTCGAGGGTAGAGAGGATACGGACGACGTAGTTCGAGCCGGTGGAGGATTGGACTATTCCAGTGCTGTTTGCAGTTGTTACCCTGTCAGCAACTCTCACGTTCGTCTGATGATTGACAGGCCGCAGGGGGAGGTGGGGAGGGGGGAGAGGAAAGGGGAACTTACTTCTGATCGATAGCCTCCATAAACTGGCCAATGACCAAAGGCACACTCTGAATCCTCTTGATCTCCTCCTGGGCGCGGACAAGCTCCCGCTTCAGACTCCGTTGCTCATCCTTGATGTACTCCTCTTGCAGCTGGATGTACTCGAGTTGCCTCTGCAGTTTCTTCAGGTTCGCATAGTCGTCGCTGGTGTCGGTGCCAATGCCCTCAAAGTTCTCGATGGCGGGTATAGTCGAGGGCGCAGCCTTCTTGGTGGCTGCGAGATGGTTCGCCGGGCTTTCTACCAGGACGTCACCCATCTTGTCTGTCCGTTTTTATAGCTGGATGATCGAAACGGAAGGGGTGGGGGGATTGATATGGTAAAAGTCGAAGGTGATCCTAGATGTATCGGGGGAAAGGGTCACTGTGGGGTGGACGATGGCAGATTGAAAGGCGTGGTGGTTGGTTTGGTTGGTTGGATGGTGGTGGTTGTGTGAGGAAGCTGTTGGAAAGACTGAAGCAGATGGCGACTGTCCCAGCTGCTGCTGCTGCTCTCTCTCTCCAGGCAACGCGAACGTCAACGCCAGCTTCTCCAGCCACGTTTGCTGACTACGTATGGTATGGATAGCTTATCACGCTAGCTTCATATGTGGCTTGTTATTTCTGGTCTGTGCTTGTGGCTTGACTTTAATGCTCGGCAGGCCTGCCGGGACCCCACCAAAGTCTGGCTCAAGTGCTTCAATGTTCCGTAGGGGGACCCCACCTGGCGCTGTCTTAGGGGTCACCCCCGGTGGCCCCCCCCCGGGTATCCCGCACTTTGCCGATACGGGGACAGCTCACATGCAGTCATGCAAGACCCCATCAGACAACCTGCCCGCCTTGTCCGCCTGCCTGCCTTGCCACGCCTGTCATCTGCTAAAGAGCCTCCCCCCCCCCAACAAGAACCCCTGTCTTGGCTATACCTAGGTATATTCTTTGGCTGGGTACGGTACTTAAAGTTCTCTATAGTGATTTGGAAGGGTATATATATGTCTTTCCCCACTGCTCGGGTCGTCTGACCTATATTGGTGATGCAGATAGAGTGCAGTGAGTTAGTTGCCCAGCAGATGTGCTGTGTGACATTGAACATCTGAAGAAGTGACCTGACCAACGGTGCAGGCCATACCTGGGTACATGAAAGGTGGAGTTGCAAGTGCCCAAGTCGTTGGGAGACATTCAAGGCCCGCCAGATGTATGTATGTATGCCCAGGTCAACGGTCTGTGTGTGTGTGTGTGTGTGTCTGCCTACCGATGTGCCTAATTGATCCCTCCCTCACCATCGTCAGACAGTTTCTCTTACTTCTCGAGATCCAATGTTCCCTTACTCGATTCGGTACCTACATAACATAGACTAGCACATAGGCACATTGACGAACGGTCCTCATCAACATTGCGCAATCAACTGGTTGCGGTCTTTTAGTCTTGACCCTCGGGACTTATAGCTGGGGAAATAGCCGTGTACCGTCTACCGTCTACAGTCTACCTAGGTACAGTCTACCGTCTACCGTCTACCGCGTACACCGTATGCCTTTGATAACCTTGGAACCTGGCCAGGTATCTCCCAACCTCGAATTATATGCACCGATACCTCAGACACACAGTACGACAAGCTTCACCCACTTACACTACACCACCTGCACCTGCGCCTGCACCTGCAACCCCGGCCAGGGAGTCACCTCACAAGTGCCACTGTTCGTCCGACTCATCCATCCTAACCTCTCCTTCACATCACTTCAACCTTTCCCCGTTTCCTTCCGGTGAACCTCTCCGTCGCAGTGGAATAATCCGTCACTTCACTTCTCGGCCCTCATATTCGCCGTTCTTCTAACCTCTGTAAACTTACTCACCTGGGGACTCAACTTCATATCTAATAATCCCCAACCGCCATCATTCAACTCAATTGTTCTTTCTTCCAGCCTACTGCCTGCCTGCCCGCCTGCCTAGACGTCTGTCTGCCTGTCTACTTTAAGTACCTTCGGTAATCATCATCGTTGATGATCACTTCCTCCAACAGTTTGTTGTTCGGGCTGCCAACAATTCCAGCCCCGACGTCGACATCTTATTGTCGGCTACGACGCACCTCTTCTACTCCTCGTCAACATCGCCGGTAGCAATCAGTCAATATGTCGTCCCGTATCGACATCCCCTCCAAGGCCATGCGGCAATCCTCGTCGTCTCAGAGCCCCCTCAGCTCCTCCTCTTCAACCTACTCCACCTCGCCGTCGACGCCTGCTAGGTCCTCGACTGCGGCCCAGAAGCAGAAGATGGTGCACGAGCGGCGCCCAAGTCTCCTGGGTGCGTTTTGACCTCCCCCAGTGGCGGGCACCTGGCCGCCGACCCCTCCCGATACCGCTTATCGTGTCATGATAACTAACTAACATGCGTCATTCCAGGCTCCGCCATCTCCAAGTCGGAGTCCACTGTTATCAACATCGGGGAGCCGGATGGTCCTCCTCGACTGGTAAGAATCACATGCCAAAACCGGGAACAAACCCGCTCGGGTGATAACATTGCTAACGTTGGACCTCAAAAACAGATCTCCTACCTCTCCTCCAGTCAGGGCTTCGCCTGGAACCCCGAGCTCTTCCTTCCTTCTTACGTCGACTACGACTACACGCCGCTCGAGAACAAGCGAGAGCCCGTCATCGAGATCACTCTCACGGACGAGGAGATTGCGAACATGTTCCCTCGTAACTAGGCTGGCGGTCCCTGCAGGTTCCTACTTGGCAAACGGCACTAGAACGGCATTCTCACGAGAACACATTATTTGTCTTCCCACAAGGCGTACGGTCCATTTTTCCCCCATTGAACCTTGTCGGTTCGGGCAACACTGGCTGAGGCGAGCGAGTGGGCTCTCAACATATAGGGGCTGGAGGATACTCGTACATACACATTTTGGTCATTAGCAGGGGTTTATGGTCTTCTTTACAGAATGGATGCTGGGAGTCTTTTGGTAATATCTTGTTATTCCACACGGTGGTCGTTTTCTTTTTTCGTTATTACGGTCTTATGAGAGGGGGGTCTTGGATGGGGGCGTTTCTTGGGCATGGACACCAAGGGAGAGCAGGGTCATATCATCTACTCTACCCAGAGGTCGGTGCTTGTTTTTGTTGCGTGCGTTTGAACTGTTTAGAGTACGTGGTAACTCAACTCAATTATTTTCTTTGAAAGAGACTATGCAATTTGCGTGTGGTGGTTCTGGTTGCTTGGGATTGTCTTGATCCACCGGCGCTACCTAGATAGTGAGTGAGTGCTGTCGGCAACTTAGGCCAATCGTCCAGCCCCGGCGATCGACGTAAACTAGGTGCATAAAACCCGCCAATCGAGAAATTAAAGAATAAACACACTCCAGAGCCTTGAATCATACGATCATGTATGAATTTAAAGGCATAGAAAGGGCCACTATCATTGTGAACTTATCGTCCACGGCCCTGTCCAGCTCCCATGTCACATCAGGACGATCCATCCTATGTACCTAGGTACTGTGTGCCTATATATGACACTCGGAAAGCCCTGGGGTTCTTCATGCTATTCTGGGTCAGGAATTAATTCTACATTTACCCGTGTCTTGGAAATTTGAGGACTATGGTAATAGTTTTGTGAAACATAAACGATGCGAGAATGGCGCTGTGCTGGCTGCCCCCATGTGACTGTAAAACCTCAAAGAGGCGATCGATGTGCTCACAGATCAACAACCCAAGCACATGTCATTCCATCACAAGCCCGGATGGATGAATGATGCATGACCAAATGCAAGCACTTCGGGGGGGGTGAGGGGGGTTGAGCTGATAAGGACAACACGCTGGAGCCCCGCGGTTACTGATAAGGAGGACATGACATGGGAAAGCTGCTTGGCCACAGTTGTTGGGTGGGGACCGGTCTCGGCCCGCTACGACACTTAGGTACTCAGTGTGTCAGTCAATTGATGTTCCAGGGCAGTTGCTAAGTGCCTGGGTAGGTAGCTTAAGCAGCCTAACCCAAATAGGGGACCGGGTTATGTATGCATTGACCACCTCAGGTGCATCGCAATGGCAGTTTTGACGCGCTTCGCGGTTTTGGTTCCGCTGCGGTTTGGACCAAATTCTAAGAGGAACCCAAGTTTTGATAATTGACAGGCGCAAGAGGGGAACTGGACCTGGGTATATTACAATATTATATCAATTTATTGACTTGCGTATATACATATAATACTTGTACCCTAATGCTCGAGTAACATAAGTCATTGACTGATTGATCTACTACTGTACCATTAATCCCCCCACTCTATTCTTGGAAATATTACCCGTACCTCTGTACTTCCCGTTGTATATTACATATACATACATACAATTATACATACGCTTTACATACAACTCTTATATAGAACAAGAGATGAACCAGCCGGCACGAAGGCGCTCCTCTTACAAGCCAATCCCAGAAGAGCAACAACAACAACAACACCAAAAACAACAACAGCCTTCCGCTCCCTCGTCATTCTCCTTGTCCTCTTCCTCCTCCGCAAAGAACAACAACAAACCCAACAACAACAAGACCACCACCACCACAACCCCAAAAGCAAACGTGATGGACGGCGCGCACCGCAAGATCGAGCTGCAGTCCCCAGAGGACCTGGCCTTCCTCATCAACAACGTGCGCCGCGCCGCGACCGAACACGTCACCGCCGCGTTCCCGCCCGTCGACGGGCAGCAGGATGCCGCCGAGGAGGACGAGCTGCGCGTGCGGATCGAGAAGCTTGTCGACGATGTTCGTGATATATTCCCTCCCTCTCTCCCTCCCTGCCTTCCCGCCCTTGACCTTCCCACATACACAAACAAGACAATGCGTGCGCCAGAACAACAGCATGGACCAAGCACTCACTCTACATCAAACGAACACCATCCCGGTCATTCCCAAACAATCAAAAACTAACCCCCCCGGCGTGATCGTCGCCGCCGCGCAGTACATCTCCCAGACCTTCACCCTAGCAGCCCCCAACCTCTCCATCAACGGCTTCGACCTGGACCCCAAGAACTTCCCCGCCGTCTACCTCAACAAAAACAAAAACAAAACCAACAAGTCCTCCTCCCCCAACACCCGCAAGAGACAACAACAACAACAACAAGACGAAAACGAGCCCGAGGTCCAATACGAACCCTTCGACGGCCGCAAGCGCCTCCGCGTCGAGGAGCTCGCCCGCGAGGAGGAGGACCTGATGCGCGAGATCGCCGCCCTCAAGAGGAAGGTGCCCCTCGCCGCCGCCAGGGGCTACGCCGACGGGTTCTGGGAGGGCGTGCGGGGGGACGAGGAGGCGCTGGCGCGGGCGCGGGCTGTTGCTACGAGTTTGGAGGATGGCGACAACAATAGTAACAGTAACGGTAACGGTAATACCAACAATAATACGACGGAGGGTGGAGAAGAAGAAGATGGTGGTGGTAGTGGTAGTGCTACTGGCAAGACTAGTGGCAAGAAGAGGAAGACCACCCTGCTGGATAGCATGGGCCCCCTCGAGAGGCAGGCCGATGTCGAGAAGGGCTATGAGGGTGTGATCGGGACCCTGAGCCGGTTGAAGAGGGACATGCCTGCTACCGTGGCCAAGATGGAGCGCGCGAGGATTGCCGGGCAGTATGTTGTGACTGAGAGGTGAGCAAAAGGAGAGGGGGAGGGGAGGATTATTGCATAGGACAGGGCATGCATATATATGTGTAGGGGGAGTCTTCCGGCGTTTTATTTGGGGGGGAGTTGGGCCGATGAACGGTCCCGGTGGATTAGGGGCTTTTTTTAAAAAGACATGATACCAAGGCGAGGATACAACCAATGATGATCATTACTACTACGGCGACGTCATGTAGCAAACATGAACATGGCGAGATATATGATGACCCTTGCCGTGGTTTGTAGGCTGTGGGATCCAAGGATAGACACACACAAACACACACATAGGTATGGCGACGGGACACACACAAGCTTTTCAAATGTCGACCACCTTCTGGGGTCTTCAATGTTCCAGGTTCTCAATCATTACGCAGACACCCTTTGTATGCCAATTCATGGCTCATCCCTTTTCCGTGCTTCTACTCCCGCTCGTACCCGTATTGCACACCCAAGACCCAACGACGGATATACTGTCCTGTCCTGTCCTGTCCTACCCTTCTTAACTCCTCAAACCCCGCACACACTCATCACTCAATCAAAACGACACACAACCAGCAGTGGTCGTCGCCGTCTATGCGGCAGCGGGGGCAGGGGCAGGGGCACCCTCCTCGGCGGCCACGGGGGCCTGGGCCTCACCTCCGGCGGCGGGCTGGGGGTCGTCCTTCTTGGTCTCGATGGCGGTGGCGGCATCACCGGCCTTCTTCTCCCACTTGGGGGGCTTGGCGAACTCGGCGTCCTTCCAGGGGCCGATGTCGCTGAACATGCAGCCGCCGGGGCACTCGCAGCTGCCGCCAAAGACCTTGGGCAGGCTCTCGGCGGGGACGTGCTGGAGCAGCTCCTTCTGGTAGCCGCTGCCCAGGATGTGGATCTTCTGCACGGTGACGGGGTCGATCCAGCCCTTGATGGCGGACCAGACGGTCGCGAAGCCCCAGGGCGCGTTGACGACGAAGAGCTTGCCGAGGCGCTCCGGGTAGTAGTTCTGGGACATGTTGGAGGCCTGCTTCAGGTAGCCGTAGACCGAGGGCGCCTTGGACAGGCCCACGCCCTTGAGGTCCATGATGGTGCAGCACGTCTCGAGCAGGTGGCCAGCCTTGCGGGAGCAGGCGGGCAGGCGGGGGTCGGCGACGCGCTCGTACTCGACGGCCAGGTTGGTCAGCATGCGCTCCGAGGTGGTGATCTTGTTGATGGCGCCGATGTCGACGTTGCCGAGCTGCTCGATGTAGACTGGTCGGCCCTCCTGTTCGCGGGAAATTGCATGTTAGCAGCTGTTCCGATCCTGGCAAATTGCGACTTGCGCCACACTCCCTCTCCCTTTAGCTCCCTCCCTTCCCGATGGAGGAGATAGGGATCAGAAGAGAGGTGGGAGAACATAACGTGGGATAGCGTACCTTGTCGGTCTTGTGGTAGTACTGGGGGTAGTACTTGAATATTTGCTCCTTCTCGGGGTAGTCCCATGTAGGCAGGATCTCATCGAGCTTGGTGTCTTTCCGCCACTTCTCGGCATCGACGAACCTGTATTATGTCAACAGTCTGTTCTCTCTCCCTGATTCTACCCGTCTCGACGCCTAATTATTCGGGGGAAATGGTGTCTCACATCTTCTCAGTAGCAACGAGGTCAAACTTGCGTGCGCGGAGGAATCGCAGCTGGAAGTCTCATTGTTAGCCAGCTGTCACCCTCTCAGGTACGCCAGGTGCAGGGTGGGAACGGATAAACATACCAGCGTCAAGATGTCCAGGCGGTCGGAGTAGCCCTGCTTCTCGAGGGACTCGCGCAGCTGCTTGACCTTCTCCATCTGCTCAGGCGTCAAGTGGCCAGGGTGGCCGTTGGCCTGGGTGGAAGCGACGATGGGGAAGTCAAAGTCGTCGTACTTGGGGCTGAGCTCCATGCCTCCGGTCTCTTGGGGGGCAGCCATGTTGAAAGAGTTTCCTGGGCTACACGTTTGGGTAATTGGGTGGGATGAAGCAAGAGAATGAAGACGAAGATGACGGTGTGGTGGTGTTGTTATTTGGTGTTGTTGTTGTTGGGCGAGTGGGAAAGGTAGAGAGGGTATGTGTGTATGTATGTATGGAGGGATGTAGTGTCCCTCTTTTTTTGCTGTATGGGCTGCAAGTAGAACAGGGAAAGGGTTCCTTAGGGGAGGTTGCAGTAGGGGTCAAGAAGAAGCGGTGTTGTCCAGAAAGATCACCAGGGGTATTTGATGTGGGGTCCTGAGAGGCGAACTTTAATGTTCCACGATATCACCCCCGTAATTAATTTGAGCTGTCCGAAGTTTTGGTGGGGATTGAATTGTCAGGCCTGCCCAGCTGTGCCGGGGGGGAACGTGTCGTCATACACAGTAAGCTGCCCAGGTGCCCAGGTGCCCAGGTGGTCTCTTCATCCCTTCTACCGCTGCAGTACTTTTACCGTACCTTACCTTACCTTACCTTACTGCCCACCAGCCCAGGTGTACACAGGCAGTCCAGTCCGTACAATCACATGGGGACAGGCACACACTATATTACACATTGGAATCTCTGCTGTACTAAAATCTTGGATGTGTACTAGGTAGCAGTGCATTCCAAGCACCACATTGCGTTACGCCATAAATAACATCCCAATACTGTAGCAATTGTAGTTACCAGGAGGGCTTGTCAGGGGTTGTATGACTGACCTTACCTACCTCCTAAGGTACCTAGGTATCTAGTTATGTATCTTGCTTCAGACCGGGTCTACGGTCTAGTCCGCCCTGCATTGCGGCACATGCAATTACACTATATTTTAAGCATCTTTGCGGCCCAGCAGCCCACCACGGTACTCAACATTAGCTATTTTCGGCTCCGATCGTTTCAAAGGTCATCTTCATAGGGCCATATAAGCAACGGCTTTCCAGACTTGAACATGGCGGAAGCAGACGGCCCGCTCAGCAACACCATCTTGTTTAGGGGGGTTTGACGTCGATCTTGTGATTATCTGGCGTCTACTGTAGGTGGTCTAGAGACAACACATCTGGATGCTGCCTCCGGAGAAAGAAGGACAACATCCCCATAACTGTTATCCCCCATCGTCCTCCCTTGCCGGGTGCTTCCCGTTTGCTCCCTCGTCTGTCTGAGGGCAGTTGATGCACATTCTAGGAGTTTTGGCTCTCGCCATCTTGTCATAGACCTCCTCCTACTGGTTATGAAAAGCGGTCGTCTTGGCCGACAACATTTCTGCTCTGTTGGGGGCTTTAATCTCACACGGCCGAGACGTCTCAGCCACCGGCCTTGACAGCCTCCTCGTTTTTGCCATCCTCTTCCTTGTCTTTTCGCTTCTGTACCACGTCCCAGTTGTACACTCTAGCTGTCGCAACCTCCATGGTCTGGCATACATCAGTCAGCATGTGATACCCGGAAAAGAATGAGGGGTGGCCCAGGGAAAAGGTATAAGGAATGGACACCAAGGAGGGAATTGGCAGCCAACTCACCGTGATCTGCTCCCTAAGGAACTCCAGGTCCTCCTCACAGTCCTCGAGACTCTTCTTGGCCTTGCTCGCTCTCTCGGCCAACAGGCTTTCCGCCTCGTCCATCGGGTATGCCAACATGACATTCGCACCAAGCCAGATATATACCTCCTCGGTAGGTGGTACCTCAGCCTTGGCGAATAATGTGTCGTTCAGCTCGAACGTCGTCTCCATGGGCTCCGTCTCGTCCTGGGTTCCTGTCAGCCGTTGATTCTCTATTTTCCCCATCTTGCGGGAATCCCGTCATGGGACGGGATCCAGCTCTCTGCCATATCGGACCGCGGGCTAGATCGTACCGTTCTTGTCATCAGGAATCGGACCGAATCGAGGGTCTTCTGGATATCGGGTATCTTGTCTTGCAGGCCAGCCGACTTTCGTTGCATGTTCGACTCCATCCACTGGTATTTCCTGTTCGAGCATCACATGTCAACCAGCCATCCTCCCTCATCCATATTTCTGCAGCCCGGTGCATCTCCCTTCTGCCGGACTGGATCACGGCGTGGATTTCTTCTGGCTTCCGGACAGCTTGCGCCAGTCCGGCTCGCGCGCAGCTCCCACCTCCAACCGGCGCAGACGAAAGGGGACCCAGACTCGGCGACTCACGCAATCATCTCCTGGAAGTTCCGCAACGTGGGTTCGACATCGGCGCGGGAGGTCACATAATCCTCGACCTTGTCGACAAACGGGGCGTATGGGATGCCTCGTGGGTTGGTGGGGGTGTCTTTAGTCCTGTGTGTACGACCTTTCGTCAGCGGGTTTGCAGTCATCGATTTACTTGAAATTCTGGACTGCTTTCTTACACCGAGGCGACGTTCTTTCCTTTATCTGCCATCTTGACAATGTATTGTGCTGACGACCACTGTGCAGAAGTCAAACTTTCGCAGAGTGTTGCAACGTGATGGCGCTTTGATTGATTCAAGAGCTCATAACTTGGGGCAGCTCAATGGTGGGGCAGCTCTTGGGCCCGTCATCCCTGCAGCTGTAACTTATGCTCCTAACGGGGTTGAGGCTCCAGAAGGGAGCATAGCCCCCCTGAGCTGCTAGACCCTAACCCCGTGGACATCACCACGACCGCCAGTGTCCAGGCGAGGGTAACTACCTTTACGTCTAAGTGTGATTGTGCATAAATAGAGTGTGTATACAGGGATTGGCTGAGTCTACATGGAGCTAGGCTGACTGGAGCCATCACCCTGTTCTTTGAGGAAGTCAAGGAGGGTAGCCAAATGAGGGTAGTTCAATGAGAGGCACAAGGGGGATGGAATAGGGATTGCCCATGGGAGGAGGCAGATTGCCCGAACAGGGGGATATGCTAACGACACATGGAGAAAGCGACTCCTGATTCCTTGGCCCCTAGGAGGATGAAGCTTGTTGCAAAGCAACATGTGCCATTATGCACACAAATGCTCTGCTCCCATGAGACTGACACTTCTCGAAGGAAGTGGTGGTTATTGTGGCTATGATGCTTGGGGATGGGGATGCCCTGAGATGGTCTCTGGGTTGAGATACCTTTATCTCTAAGCAAAAAGTAAAATTTTCTTTGTGAAGAGCTCCTCATGTCGGCATATAAACCACAGTGTTTCCCAGGCTTCCATCACGTTATCCCTGTCACAGCTTTCTCGCATCCACAAACGAACGACTGCTGCCCACAAGTGCAAGTTCAGAATAAAAACTACCATCGGAAGGATATGTGTAGAGAGAGGGTAAACTTGAGAAGCTGTGAAAGGGAAGGGTGATAACAATGTTCGTTCTACTAGGAGATAAGATATCTGCATATTGGATGGAATCTACCAATGTGAAGAAACAGGATCTATGCAACCGGATATGTCTCGTACAGAGCTATTATGGTGGCAACAGTTGGGACACAAGAAGGGGGTGGCTGATATCTTGAACTGAAGTGGCTCTGAATCAGCTCTTCGGACCACAACAGTATATCATATTACCTACCTCGATGCATCGAAGTAAGACTAAAGCTTCCAGATACAATACCACCTTCTGTGCCTGTCTCCCAACTCCCAGAAGCCCCTTCTGTTAACCAAGCACCACCAGCAACTATACCGAAGCTATCCACCCATCCACCATGAACATCACCTCCCTCCTCCTCACGACCTAACATGCCACCTCGGCATCCCAAAACGTCGCAGCAGAGCGCATGCACAAGCCACCCATTGACAGACAACCCAGGGCCACGTCGAGCAGCATATCTCATGACAATGGCTCAATGGGTTGGCTATTGATATCCCCGCATCGAAGTATTATCCCCTGTGGCGTTGCCCCAGCGAGTGCTCCTTTTGGGCGGCTGGGTGCCCCCAGGCTTTTGCGTGGATCGCGACGACTACAGTAATGCTGGTAGGTAGCATGAGACTTGGGACTTGGGCTCAAAACACCGCTACGGAGGGGCGGTGTCCGTAGTCCACGTTGTGCTTGACAAGTTTGTTTGTTCCCTGCGTGTCAAAATGCCACTCAGATCCCATAAAGGCCATCGAGCTGGTGACGAGGCTGGCGGCCGGCCATGGGAAGTCTAAGGTTTGGTAGGTTTGGCTGGGTGTTGATGTGTACAACATGGTTCCCACTGGGCACCCTGAAGCCCAACTGGTATCAGACAAGTTCTCAGTCAAGATATTACTGTCGACCGGTTTGCATGACAAGATGGGAGAGCCAGTGCGACAGGGAGGCTTGGATCATAATACCATCACTACTACGAAGAGCATCATGCGAATAAAAGACTCCGGCTTGTGTGAAGGACCTCTGTTCCATGAAGAGCTAATACTCCTGGTCGATCCCCAGTACCATGTGCCTCGTTCACAGGCCACGCACCATGCCATTCAGACCATCGATGGTATCCTTCGCCTCAACTTGCCTCGCTCCCGTTCTGCTCAGTCACCATTCACCATTTTCACCCACGGCTCGCTTATGCTCCATGTCATGTAATGCTTTCCAAAAAATGCTTTCCCTTCCAATGCCTCATATAACCATTAGACATCATGCTATATATGTTATAATAGTGCTGATTGAACATAGAAAAGGTGGTATCATGCCCCCCCAAAACAAACCCGATGCCCATTGCCCTCCCAGAAAAGAAACCAAAATCCCAACGCCCGCAAAATATGCAATAGGTGATGATAACGAAATACCCTTTGCTCCCTTTCATTTCTACACGTATAGACATCTTCGTATGTGTATATGTTTCGTAAAGTAAGGGTCCCCCATTCGAGCCCCCTACTCGTCTTCCTCCATGTTCGACTGGCTACTGCTGTAGCCACTTGCCTCGCCAGCTGTGGCCCCAGAACTGTCGGGCTGCAGCCCACCCCCCTTGCCGAAGCTTCCTTCCGGTCGGACAGAGCTTGACGACATCTGCCGTAACCCCGGAACAAAGCCGTCCTTGGGTGATATCCTGGTGTTGACGTCCATCCCTTCGTCCTCGCCAGAGTCTAGCACCCCCATTCCTGCGAACATCTCTTTCGGCTGATGTGGGTTTGCGAGCGGCGATACGGACGCTGAATCGTCCAGGATCACTTGCGAGTCATCCTCGTCACTGTACTCGTCGTCGAGCACAGAACCTTCGGATTCGGTCGTGTCGGTGAATGGCGGGTAGAACATGGCGGGTGGGGGAAGGGGCAGAGGCTTCAGCACCTTGTACCTCTTCGCGATGGTCTGCACTTGGATGTTGCTGGGGCCGTCAACGGCCTGGTTGGGCGTATGTGGTGTAGTTGGTGCAATGCGACTGGAAGCCGATCCTGCCGTCTCAACCGACGTCGAACGTAGCATGCCGGGCCGGCCTCTTGGTGGGCAGTTCATTGGGTGGCGAGTGACAACGACCACTGCGAAGTGATCATCTGGCGTCACGCCCCCAAGACCGAACGGCTCTAGGTGAGCTTCAAGAGGTTTCAGCTGGAGTTTCTGTGGTTCGTCGCTCCAGGTGAATCCGAACCCGTCGTCTTCCTCAGTGTGGTCCGTCTCATCCATGAGCACCGGCTCTTCGTTGCTCAAATCCAGCGCAGGACCGTCGACAAGCGGACGGAAGGGGGGAGATGACCCAGACAGGGTGCATGATTCAGGCTTCTCCTCATGAATTATCATAGATTCCTGCTCTTGGCCTGAGGATGTCATGTATGTCGTCGGAGACAAATCTCCTGGGTCACCCGAAAGATCTGTACAGAATGGGGCACCGGTGTAGTAGATGATGGCGCCGTCGTGCCGGCGCTTCCTCCTAGCTGGCGACCCAGACCCACTAACAAAGGCAGGCGAGAAGCTGCTGTTCTCCCCAGCTCCGTACTCTGAAGCAGTGTCATCTATCGAGGTTTCCGCGGAAGATGAGTGGTGGCGAGTGAAGAGAGGCTTGTAATGAAAGCCGTCCGAAGCCAGGGAGTTCTGCGGTCGCATCTTCGTTTGGGTCCTACCCGAAGACACTGACCCCTGTGCACCCGTCTTCTGCCTTTTTCGTTGTCCCTCTTCGTTCGAGGCATCCGTGGCGTCGGTTTCGGGACTCCTCTGAGAACTGCCACCGCTGCTGTCGCTGCTGAACTTTGTCCCCTCCATGCCACCACGCCAGCGAATTTTCCGGCCATCTCTGGAAAGCTGGAACTTTGCTGACCTCTCGGCGACGGCCGAGCGAATGTAGTCAGGGGTTACATTGAGTATATGAAGTTGTGCAAGACTGCAAAGTAGGTTGAGATGTATCCAGCCTTCTGCGTCTATGGAGACGTCCTGGGACTTGAATCGGGTCTGCGAAAGGTATTCGGGAGCCGTCACGCCAAGGTGTCGAATGTACTGCATGTTCTCGGATGGGACCTGCGCTCGGTCGGGGTCTAGGTCGCGAGGTCTGGTGGCTCGCTGCTCGGGTAGTTCGGTGGAGGACGGCGACTCGTCGTTACCAACGTGCTCATTGCTATCGCCCGTACGATCCCCTTGAGTGGTTTCATCTTCATAATTTGATTGTGACATAGACATGTCTTCACGAGTGTGCCTCTTCTTGCCCAACTCAGGCGACTGGATGCGGGCCTCCCTGGAAGGTTCGATGGTTTGGGATGGTGCGGGGAGCATTCCACCACCTGCCGGAGTCTCCAAGGGCACTGACTGATTACGGCTCATGTCCCTCCTCTGCAGCGCCTTGCCCGTGAAAAGCTGTTCGAGTCTGCGTACGACCAGCTTCTTCTTGTCTTTCTCTGTCAGGGTAACTGGGCGAGGGAACAACCCTTCTGGAATGTCCTGCAGATAACTCTCCACCTTCCGATCTGCTGCTGACCTTGTACGGGCCAACCATGGCCTGCTGAATGAACCCGAGGACGCATTTGTCAATCCAATCGAGCTCGGCCCGGTGGACATAGATGCATAAGCCGAGTCGACAGGACGAGAAGTTGACGAAGACGTAGAGGCGTGTTTCGAATTCGAGGTTGATCCCTTGAGCCGATCGACATGCTTTGAAGAAGACTTCTTTGCTCGCTGCGACAATGCCGCCGGTGAGCCCTCCAAGCTCGTAGCAAAGTCGCGCAGGGTCGCCTCGAGCTCCCTCTTCTTTTGCCTCGGCAGGCCGTGAATTTTGAGTTCGAATAGCTTGTCCTCCCGAAGCAGGTCCCGTCCGAACTGCTTGTATTTTTTCAATGCCTCCTTGAGTCGTTTGTTTTCAATCGTCAAATCATCGATTACACTCCGGAAATCCTCTGCGCTGCTACTTCGCGCCATGGTGGGCCTCTGGAACTGGAGCGCTGATGGGACAAATGAATATGCACTCTCCTGGCCCGGGTTATTCATTTCTTCATTGGACGAATCGGACTGTTTTTGGTAGAACGGGGGGTCGACTACAGAACAATCAGCCAACTCCAATCCTAACATATCAAAGCGGCCAAACACATACCGTCCATGGTAGCATGGTCAAAAGCGGCGGGAGCATTTTGGTTCGACCGGTCAAACCAGTTCTTGGGATCACTTTGACCTGTGATATGGCTCTCCCCAGACGAATCCCTCCTTGGTGGGCTTCCAGGGCTAACATTGGACCCGGTTGGTGGCTTCATAGAGGCATTCCGGGCAAGGCGGTGGTGTTGAAGGGTGACGGAGTTTTCCGGTGTTGCCCTCCGCGGCATAGGGTGGCCGCGGGCATTGGGTGGTAGGGGTAGTGACCCCTGTGTCATGCCCTTAGAGTTGGGCATTATGGTCGATATTCTGTCTTCTCAGATCTCGATCAGATAGTGTCGACATGGCAATATGTTGAGAACATGCTCAAGTAGGTGGTGACACACTCCAGTGATGTGGGGCGAAGTGGGAGGCCGACGAGAACGTTGACCGTTTATCCCACGAGGACACTTGAGGCGCCGTCAGTAAGTGGTCAAGTCGAAACCGTGTCGTGAGACTGTATGGGTCTTCGTCCACGTGCCTGGTGGACAGACTGGATATTCAAACGGTGGGATCCGCCAATGCGGGTTTGCCCATGGACTGGGGGGAAACAACACAGTATAGGGAGGTGAGGTGGTGATATATCTGGAAGGGGGAGAGGGGTTTATTCCAAGGCCAAAGGCGTGCCAAGGGTCAGGATAGATGGGTATCAAGGAGAAGTGGCTTCTTGATCAGATCCGACGACAACCTCAAAGGAACCCAGGAATACGGCGAAACAAGTCCGGGATGATAGATGGTGCAATGGGCTTCAGGGGGGGTCCGGGAACGGCAGCCATGCAGCAGCCATGTGAACGAAGCAGGATGATGGTGTGTACGGATTAGACACGATCAAGGAGTCCACTCGGACCGTATGAATAGCATCTGATGGGAATGAATGGGAGACTGAATGATGCCAGGGGCATACACAACACACAAATCGAATACAATACAGTAGGGAAAAACAAGGAACTGGTGAAGCGGACCATACCTTGCTGGATTGCGCTGTGGCGCTACTGCGCAACTACTGTGTCTGTATGTACAACAGTAGGTACTGACTGACTACCTAGGTAGATAGATGGTGATATTGAGGTTGCTGTTCGGTTGCTGTTGTATATGCGTATGCGTGATACGCGAGGTATAATGAGAATCTATGAGAGTGTGTCTTCTTTCGTGCAGCAAAAGGGGGATTGAATGTCAAGGAAAGGAGGTCATCAAAATCTTCAACCGAACCCGAGAGTCGGGAACGGAAAGTGTTTTGTCGGGAGCGATGGGGGAAAAGAGAGGAGGCAACGACGGCCTGTGACGCAGGGCAGAGAGCAAATCACGATGGAATCGAGATTGTCGATGCTTGGGAAGGTGGCTCTCGCTGGTTGTGTGTTGCTTGCTGCTGCTCCTTGCTGCTGGTGCACCTGCTGCTTGACTTTACATAGAGCAACTGCTGCTACACAGGGCTTGACAGGCTACAGTAGGGGAAAGTATGTACAGTAAGTACACTAGAGTTTCCCACAGGGGGGGCTTGCGAGGCTCCCCGTTTGCTATGTATCCGTAGTAAAAATTGACCCACAAAAGAGGCAGTGGGAAATCCGTGTGGCGACGCCGTTTTGGCTTCTGATTTTCGAAATTCTGGATTGGTTCGGTCGGTTCTGGGCTGATCTTGACATCGCCACATCCACCCAAGCAGAAGTCGATAGATGCCAGGATGCCACCAGACAGGAGACGATCACCGTATCTTTTGGCTAATACTGTAGTGTACCAAACGTGCCTAGGTAGTCCTGGTTGATCAGGTGGCCCTGTAGTACCTAACACAGTACCAAGGCAGTCAAGGGTAGTCATGGATAGTAAGAACCGTAATAGAGTCAACGTTTTTTGTTTGGACCTCAGATGCGTTCAGCTTTCGCCGATTCTCAAGAAGGTGGCCGAGGTATGGTGACCCACTCTCTCTCTCTTTTCCTCTCTCTCTCTCTCTCTCTCTCTTTTTTTTTTCTTCCAGCCGCGGTCCTGGTATACATAGTAATAGTATGTAGATAGAGTACTGGTAGGATGTAGATAGTACTGCACTGCAGTTTAAATGCGTGAGGCATTACTATGGAGATACATGAGCTTCCCTTACAATCTACTATAGTAGCCACGTACCTCGGTAAGTACCAGCAACCCTGAAACCTTACCTAGGTAAGAACAAACGACGCCCTGGGAGTGGCCGTTCACAAAAAATGGGCTTATTCTGATGTCATGCTCCGCTGAATCGCTTCCATCTGGTTGTCTCTCGACACAATCAGGCCAATCAGCAATCGTCTGGACCTGGTTCTGGACCCACGAACGCGATGCCGCCGTCTCCCCAATCTCCACGCTTCGTTGACAAAAAAACCACCATCCGTCCTCCGGAGATCTGACTTTGGCTCTGTCATCGACGTTCCTCAAACTCGCCAGCCCACAACTGAACGGCCATCACGGCCGTCTGGGGACTGCCTGGACGACCAAAGCTGACAGCACCCTCGCACCTCATGGCACACACACCCACTGGAGCCCCGCTGGAAGCTCATCAGTTGAAATATACAAGAGTACCTACCTCTTTCACCCTGCGCCGCATCTGGTGTCTTCCTCTATTGAAACGGTCACTGATTCTTCTCAAAACAGATGAGACGGTGAAAAGTGAGATTGGACTTGCTCGTGTCACCTGACTGAAGAGTAATGGGATCAACTCGTTTGGAGACCGAGAGATGACAGATGGCCTGTTCCAGAACGCATCATCGACGATTCACCACCGACTCATCGACGATTTCATCTACGGGCGCTGCCAATTTCAGTCATCCTCGCTGCCGTCAGGCTCGGCTTCTCCTCTCTGCTCTCGCCGGCCCAGCACTGTCTGCCGAGCAACCTGCAACACAGTGGTAGCCCCCTTTTTCTCTCAAGCAGCCCGGAACGGACACAAGTCGACCATCTTTGCGTCGCACACACCCACACACCAATCGACTGAAAATTCCCCGTGGTGACGATTCCTCAAGGTCAGCTGAGTGGACAACTGACCCGATGTGTGCCTTTCACGATCATCCTCAGACCACTTTCGCCGGATGCAGTAGCTGTTGGAGGAGTAAAAACAGGACCCTGGAAAAGACAACAAACGGACAAGTCTGTTTTCTTCCTGAGCCGGGTCACCCACGACACTTGTTCCCACCTCGCAAAGTGCGGTAAGACGAGGTGTCAAGGGTGACCAGTGATACCCGAGTCGCGCACCAGTCTCATTGCGAGATCCCGCCTGATGCGACGATGGAGTGGTGAGCGCTTTTGTTGATCAATGAGACGATGAGATGAGCCAAGTCGGTGAAGGCGGAGACCTCCAGCCATGTCCTTTCGAGATGTGCCCAGCCTGCCGCACCGTAGCACCTTGGAAGTTGGGGCGCTTCCACTAGGATCTTTTGACAATCGGCGATGCCTTTTGGGAGGCTTCAGCAATTTGAACTCGCAAGCAGAGTTCAATCTGGGAATACCCGCCCCACCGGAGTGGTACAGTCATAGCACGTTCGGATTCGGTACAAGGGTGAGAGCTGTGCTCATCGGGCCCCGGGGGTGCGGCTATCCCGACAACCAAAATGCATTGGCAGCGGTTTGATTTGCTCCAAGCCAAGCGTGGAAATCATAAGGTCTCAAAAAAGACCCTGAAGATCGTACTGAGATCGATCGAGATCCGCACAGAGCCCCAATTGGCAGAGGTAACGTCTTGTTGTCCCAGTTGTAGGCTGACTCATCTTCTTTAAAATCAGAGTATAGTCTAGTCAATTCACATGTTCGGGACGATTATGCTTTTACTGTGTACAAATTTCCTTTCGAACCGTTTGAGGCATGTGCACGTGCACGTGTACATATTCTGTGCATCGGCGGCGCAAGTGGGTAATCGGAACCGTGCGGACCCATCATCACACACCCACCAGCAGCCACAGGTTCGGGGGCGCGGTGGGAACATGTTGATCCCTCCGGGTGCATCCACTTCCCCCGTCCCCCTGGACGGCCCAGACCGGAGCTCCAAAGCCATGTGGGCTCTGATTATTGTCTTCTCAGGCCCGACATCAATGAAACTTCGATATAAAACACCATCATCTGGCTGTTGTGGTGGTGCAACCTCGATGAGGAATCTGATAGCATTGCCGTCCTAATCGTAACTAAAGGCCGGCGAAACCGTTTAGTGGCCGGACACTCCTAGACCCGGAAGCTAGGAAGGGAAATATAAAGATTTAAGCTGGGGGAGGGGAGGCTCTGCTGGAGTGGCGGCCGACCGACCGGCTTACATAGCTCCCCTTTTGTTTTTCCCTTTTTTTTTTTGGACGAAAAAGGGTTCGATGACGGGGTGTTACACGGCGTTAGATATCCCGTCTCGATCTGGGAGCCACGAGCTAGAACCTCGCGATCGTCCACTCAACTTGTGATGTTCGAGACAAAGATATCCCAGGGAATCCCGGCATTCTGTTTTACATCTCTCTTGATTGCATGTAAACCCTATCTGGGCAAGTGAGCATTTTTCTTTTTGAAGGATCCTCCTCCACACACGCGTGGCAATATGAATGACAAACAAAAAAAAGATTCTAGAACTCGGGGGCTTGCCGTCAAACGCCCTCTTTCGCTGCCCGCCCAGGGGTTCTTGATGAAATAGTAGTTCTATGTGAATGAAGGAAGTGCAATCGTCGTGGACCT
>LKEA01000008.1:581320-643782 GCA_003795315.1 Cytospora schulzeri | reverse complement strand
TGGCCCCCGGGGAGGTGTTAAGGCTGTGGGCCACTTCCCCTCCCGGGAACGAACCCTCCGGTCGATCACGATGATAGCGGGCCAAGCAGAGACCAGACCAGACCAGACCAGACACCTTGATGATGATGATGATGATGCGTATCGCATCGCGATGTCGCATTGCCCATATGGTTCTTCCCTGTCCTACTCACAATGGTGTTATGGTGTTGTTATCTTGGAGCATTTTCAAGGCCGCAGGAGCTGTCGGTGTAAATATGGCTCGCGGTTTTTCGTGACTGCAGCGCTCATGTCTTGAGTAGGGTGGGGGGGGGGTGCGTCCAGAGGTGGTCGATCTATCTGAATGTGTGAGTGTGTGTATGTCTTTCCGATGACCGGGAGACTCACCTGCTTCGCGTCACAAGGGGAGGCAGTGTCATGGGCCATGGGGGGACTTGAAGAAGGGGGACTCAAGTCATGATGGCGGCCAACCAGACTCGAGATGAACCCAGCCGTGTGTTGATCATCTTTGAAAGAAAGACATTGATCACACAGCCAAGACACCCTCGACTCGAACGACTGCTCATCAGACAGGAAGATGGACGTGTCTCACAAGCAACTAAGCCATTACCCATGGACAGTAACACATAAGAAGGTTCAAGGAAAGGGGTGGAAGGCGAGAATGATATCTTTGGTAGTTTCATATAAATGTCATTCTAGGACAGCCTTCGTTTCGGCTCGTCTATCATCTATTCATTGCTATATACAGCCCCAAAACCCTTTATAAACCCTAGTGCTACCCTTATCCAATTAACCCTTTAAAAACACTTTTTATGCCTTCTTGACAAGCAAGCTGGAGCCCGTCATCTCCTCAGGCTGGGGCAGGCCCATGGCCGCCAGGATCGTAGGTGCAACATCACCCAGGACACCCTCATCACCCTTCTTGAGGCTCCAGCCCTCGGGGGCGTTGGCCATGATGAATGGCACCTTGTTGGTGGTGTGGCTGGTCTTGGGCTTGCCGTCGGCGAACTTCATCTCCTCGGCGTTTCCATGGTCGGCCGTGATGAACAGGGTGTAGCCCTCCTTCTTGCATGCCTCGTAGATCTTGCCAATGGCCTTGTCGGTAGCCTCGACACCGACAAGGGCGGCCTCGTAGACACCAGTGTGGCCGACCATGTCAGGTGGGGCAAAGTTGTTCATGACGAAGGGGAACCTGTGCTCGCCCAGACGCTTGGCGACCTGGTTGGCCACGCCGTCGGCGGACATCTCGGGTGCCTTGTCGTATGTGGCCACCGACTTGTTGGAGGGGACGAGATCCTGCGACTCGTCACGCTCCTCGAGGTGGAAGGCCTTCTCCACACCACCGTTGAAGAAGAATGTGACGTGGGCGTACTTCTCGGTCTCGGCGACGTGGACCTGCTCGACACCCTGCTTGCCGAGCCACTCGGCCAGGACGTTGCCCATGTGCTGAGGCGCATATGCGACCTCGAAGGGGTATCCGCCCTTGTACTGTGTCATGGTCACAAGTCTGTTGATCTTGGGGTAGACGAAGTCGGGGGTAGGGGATCGGTCGACGTCTCCCAGGAGCTGGGTGATTTGTCGGACACGGTCAGATCGGTAGTTGAAGAAGAAGACGACATCGTCATCTGTTTACAAAGTTAGCAGGAGTCCGTTGGTGGGGCATAATGCATAGGGGTTCGGTTCTTACCCTTGATACGACCCTCAGCGCCGTTCACGATGATGGGCTTCAGGAACTCATCGTTCTCTCCCTTCTCGTATCTCTCCTTGATGGTCGCAACGGGGTCGGTGCTCTCCTCACCCTTGCCGTGAATCAGGCCGTTCAGGGCGAGGTCGAGTCTGTCCCACCTCTTGTCACGGTCCATGGCGTAGTAACGGCCAACAACCGTGGCCAGCTTGCCGACACCAAGCTCCTTGATGGTGTCGAGGAGCTCCTGCATGTAACCGGCGCCGGACTTGGGGTCGGTGTCACGACCATCAGCGAAGAAGTGGATGTAGACCTCGGGGACCTGGTACTGCTTGGCAGCCTCCAGGAGAGCGTACAGGTGCTTTTGCTTGGCGTGCTGATCAAAAATGGGGCTGTTAGAATATCATTCTTGTTTTTTGGGGAGCTCTCGGGATTCATGGGATTCAAGGGAACACATACCACACCACCGTGGGAAACCAGACCGCAGAGGTGCAGTCTGCCGTTGCCGTTCTTGGCAGCCTCCATAGTCTTCTTGACGACCTCGTTGCTGGCGAACTCGCCCTTCTTGACAGCCAGGTCAATGCGGACGACATCCTGCCAGACGACACGTCCAGCGCCAATGTTCAAGTGTCCGACCTCAGAGTTACCCATCAGACCCTCGGGCAGACCGACGGCGAGGGAAGAAGCCTCGAGCTCAGTGTAGCCAGTGGCACTCTTGGCGAAAGCGTCCATGACGGGGGTGTTGGCGTTTGTGATGGCATCGCCGTTCTTGGGGGACGACTCGGAGGGAACACCCCAGCCATCAATCACGACTGTAGATACGTAGAAGCATTAGAATCAACCATGCCAACTCGAAATAGATCAAAAGCAGGCAGAAGACCAGAATATAGTCCAGACGAGCGCGGGATCCATCGGAAATGCTGTTCCCTGCCTGAGGATCCAGATTTCCTTTGGCCAGCGCCTGACTTCGCTTCGTGCTCTTGCCTTCCATTTGCAGCAGTCCAAACAATGTTGGTGTTGGTGAGAAGGGTGAAGAAGACCCAGATGGAATGGAGACTTGGAGGGGGAGGGGGGATGATATGGGGCACAGTAGATCAGGCTTCATGAGCGCGTGGGGTTGGACATACTCAGCATAGCATTGTGGTCTGGAGTCGCCATTTCGTCTGCTTTTCTCTTGGACATAAGGTAGAATTGTTGGGTTGGAATACTCTCTCTGTAAGGGGGGGAGAAGATGAGGTAGTTGTAAGATGTTCAAGAGAGAATTTAAATAGGGATCTAGGAAGAAATGATTCAGGAGACAAGAATTCTCAGCGTCTGCATGCGCAAGTGGTCAGATCCAACTGCTGTCACACGTTATTATTGAGTGATTTCTGTCTATGGTGGGGGTTGGCCTGACCCTGACGTAGTTACCGTAGTTCCCGCCGTGGCTTTTGTACTGTAATCTGATTGATAAGTTTTGGATAGCACTGTCTATTCTGCCCTGATCAACACCTGATTACACAGTATGGATTTATTTGACGCGGGGCATCAGCCCATACTTACAGTAAGAGTATGCTATGCCTTCCTTGCTGCCCCTCGTCTCTCGGCCGGTTTCCCCCCTCCAAGGACAATTGCTCGCTCGCTCACAAACCGAAGGTCAAAGCCAAACATCCCAGCTCGGCTATTACCATAGCTGCATAGTACATACTATTACATTAGCTAGTGGTAACTACCGCTGCCACCCAAGCAGCCCGTCAGTCTAGCTAGGGAAGGCAGTAGCCGAGCATTAACCACCGGCTACTCATAGCTTCGAAGTAACCGACCTCGACCATACTTACGACTCCCAACTACAACAATCTTCGAACACTCTCTTTCTCTCCTTCATCATCGTAGCATTACAAACTGGGTACATTTTGCCCACGACTTTCAAGCACGCCGCACTGTCTCTCTCTCTCGCCTTACCGACTTATAATTCACCTTTTACCACTTGCGATAGCTTCAAGGCCGCCGCACAAGCTGCCCCCACACAGCGCATACATTCATTCAGTCACAACACACCCAAGTTCTTCGTACTGCAAGCTATTCCATCAAAGATATCCAAGATGACCCCTCCCAAGGCACCAAACGCTGGCGCAAACCCACACAAGCTCCCTGGTGGTCTCTCCCCGGACTCGATCGACGTTGTCTCCGAGCTCTACACTGTCCTCTCCCGCGTGCGCTACACCGACAAGAACGGTGCGTCAACAGCGAGCGGCGATGGTGAACACGCCAAACCAGGCGCAAACACCCCCGCAGCTGGCACGTCGGGAGCAACCCCAGCAGGGGGCGCTGATGCCGCGGCTGGTGGCCCTGGTGGTGCCAAGCCTCTGTCCACCAAGGACCTCGTCACGGCCACCGACCCGCTGAAGCACAAGATCCAGCGTGCGCGCGCCGCTGTACACACCCTACCCGACATCGAGCGGACGATCCCCGAGCAGGAGGCGGAGATACGGGAGTTGGAGGACAAGATCGCCCGGCAGAGGGGGGTGCTGCAGCAACTGAAGGACTTTGGTATCCAGTTCAGCAAGGGAAGTAGTGATGTCGAAATGGGCGGGACAGGTGGGTCAGGAGTAGGAAGCTCTTCGGGCTAGTCGCCTAGGACTCCGACGCCTGATGCTACTGCGGGTAGCCTTGCGGTCTCGATTGCGAGAAGTGGGCATGAGGATGATCCTCCGATGGGAGGAAATGCAGGGCAGGAGTACCCTGAAGGTGGCCCTTCAAGTTCACCACTCAAGAACAAGGGCCCTATTTTGGGTGTTGGAACCAATGTGAAGATACATGTGGAGGACACTCTCATGCACGATGCGGGAGGACAGAGCGTTACTGAAGGCCCCACGAAGGTTGCAAACCCCGTGGGTTTCTCCCTCGACACACAAGAGGTTATGATGGGCACCAAGAGCCTCCAAGAAACACTCGCACAAGAGGATCCCACACTGGAGCAGCACCCAGAGAAGGCAAAGCAAATCGAGGATGTCACCTCGGATAGCACCAACATCGTTGCGAATGCTGAGACTCTCGATACAGCGCCCATCGTGCTTGCAGCTCAGAAACAGTGTGCCGAGGAGCTTGTGTCCGAAATGGTTGGTGTGCAAAACCCGGCAAATCAGGAGCAGAAAGGTGGAGGCTCATCCGAGCATCCTAAAGAAGAAGTCGAGCCCAGCATACCAGGGCCTACGTGTCTGGACCAGCCTGGAACTGTTCACAGCCCGCAAGGCCAGCATACCCGCGATGTGGGTGTGACAGCGAAAGGAGATTCCACTGAGGCTGCAGGTGGCACCGAAGCAAGAGATGAGGCGAGAATGGTTTCTGAATATGAAAACCTGGAGACTGCCCAGCCAAAGGTCTCTGACGCAGCTGCCTCCAACACCATGGCAGGTTCTGATCATATGGAGGTTGATACCGCGGTCATGGAAGCACCAGAGCAGGCTATGCCGGCTTCACTACCGGCGGAGCAGGAATCTACGGCCCTGGGCCACGGGTCTGTTGAGCAAAGCGACACACAAGCTGCGTATGCGGGATCTGCAGAAGCGGTTTCGGGCACCGTGTTGTCTGCGGGCCCTGGAAACACCCCTGCGGACCTGGCCCCCCAGAGGCCAAGCCTCGATGCCACAGATGGCTGGCTCCGCATCCAAATCCCTGAGGAGTTTGAGAGAGCCAGGGATCAGCTATATTCCATGAAGTCCCTGGAGGATATGAACCTGGCATCCCAAGCCACGCCAGGCAGTTCGCGGCCCTCCACTCGCGCCTCGTCCACACGCAAGCCAACCAAGATCAAGCTCAACCTCACATCCAGGGCAAAAGCCATGGACAGCAAGCCGGGGGAGCCTTCCTCTTCCTCTTCGGCTGCAGTTCCCCGGGACAACACGCCGCCCCGTAAGGCGAAAGCACGACATGGTGGCCTCTATGATGGAGCTATCGAGGAGGAGGATGAGGAGGAGCCCACCTCACCCGCCAACAGCGAGGAAGAGGTTATGCTGTTGAAGGATCCCTCGGAGGCTGATGACGACGACATGGGACAGCAGGTCGACGATGCTGCTGCTGACGACGAGAAGAGTGGTGTGCCGGTGTTTGGGGCCGATTCAGCCATGGCTACGGGCAACGAAACGGATCCGGTCGCCGTGGCGGAGCCGGTGGCTGGTCCCGTGACGAGAAGTCGTGGTCGTGGTCGCGGTCGCGGCCGAGGACGTGGCGGTCGGTCTGGTCGAGGAAAAGGCAAACGTCGTCGTGGACGTTGAACGGAAAAAGATGGCGGTATCTGGTGGATATGGTTGGTTGGTGGGTTCGGAGACTTCTTGCGAGCCAACCGTCAGTCCACAATCAGAGTTTTGAAGAGGATGGGAATGTTATTGTATTGAGGTGACTGGACCAGGTCCGATGTTAGCTCGTTGATTACCTGAAGTTGGAGGCCAAAACTGATTATCATTACAAATGTTCGACAGCGCGGCCACTCCAAGTTTAGAAAGTGTGCTAGAGCGATATCAATAAATAACACATGACATTACCATAACATGAGACAGTATATCGGTAAAGAGTGATTGTAATGATTTGCCTGGTTCGTATGTCTCGAAACGGGTGAATACTAAATAGGTGGATAAGTGACCACTGCTCGTCTCATCCCAAACTCCCTTATTATGCTTCCCAGACCGATGCCATGCACACGACAGACAGACAAACAGACAGACAGACAACCCTAAGATATATGAAATAGGAAATGAACCGCACCCAGCCGCCTAGTAATCATGTCCTTTCCAGCTCATAGTGATCGTCATCAACATCATCAAATACCCGCCTTCCGAAGTATATCCTCCGTACCCAACAACGGCCCACCCTTGACCGTCTCGGTCCAAAAGTCCTCCGGTATAGCCTCCTTCCCCCCCGACAACCTCTCCCAGTTCGGCGACGCCTCCGCCTTCAACCAGTTGAAATCATCAACCTGGTCCCACTGGTTAACATCACCACCACCACTCGCCCCCTCCTCCTCCTGCTGCTGCTGCTGCTGCTGCTGCTGCTGTCCCCTGGCGAGGTATCCCCCCGGCAGCGGCGCGAACCTCATCCCCCTGCAGTCCTCGATGATCGGGTGGCTCCCGCACCACAGGTACACCGTCACGCCGACGCACTCGTGCATGCGCACCTGCCGGGCGTTGAGCACGAGCACAGAGTCCCGCACGCCCGTGACGTGTGCCGCGCCCGCGACGCGGCCCGCGACGATCAGGCTCCGGGTCACGTCCTTGATGACGAGGCTGGCGAAGGGGGCTGCCGGGGCTGCCGGGGCGGCGGCATCACCACCACCCGGTGCCCCCGAGCCGGAGGTAGATACAGAGATAGAGGCGGAAGCGGAGGTGGAGAGGGCCCCGCTCATGCTCATGTCCAGCACGCAGCCCCGCAGCCTCGTCACGCTGCCCGCGCTGGCGACACGCCCCGCCGCCGAGGGGAGGATGATGTGCATGCCCCTGTGGCCCGAGATGTCGACCTCGCCGTGGGACCGCGAGAAGCTGGGCTTGCGGATGGCCGTGCCGGGCTCGCTCGCCATCTCGGCGTTGTAGTCCCTCCCCGGCCTGCTGTTGCTGGTGGTGGTCGTGGTACTGTTGTTGTTGATGGTGGTGGTGACGTCTGGTAGGTTGCCCAGGGCGTCTGTCGTCTCCGCCTGGACTGCGATGTCGCTGTCGGCATCGTCATCGTTATCGTCATCGGAATCAGCATTCACCGCTGCTAATCTCCGGTTGGTGGCGGAGATGAAGGCCTCTTTTGATTCCGGGGAGAACTCGAAGCGGCTCTTTGGTCCCAGGCTTCGGGTCTGGATGTTGAGTTGTTCCCGAAGTGCCTTGAGCGCCTATGATGATGATGATAATAATAAGTCATGTGTGAGAAAGAAAAAAAAGAGCGGTGTCCCTGGATTCGGATTGGATCTTTATGAGACGAGGTGAGGGGGGGACACAAACCTGGCCATAGATCATCTGATCGCGTGGGGGCGCATATTCAGAGGCATCAGAGACTTCGTTGGTGAGCCTGGATATCCCGCCGAGGACGCGGTCGGTGGCATCCTGGCGCTCGCCGCCCGAGGCGGAGATGTCACCCAGGTTGGCGATTTCTTCTTGTAGAGCTGGCAGATTACAATATACATGTTAGACTTGTGTGTGTAGTTCCTCGAGACGGGTCTGGTGAGTACAAACATGTTGCCTGGCTCTCAAAGTGTCTGTAGAAGCGTTCCTTGGGGTCCATGTTGGTCTTTAGACCTGGAAAGCCACTGTCGTAAGTCATTGGTCCATTTGATACGGTCTCCATGATGGTGACTTCAAGATTGAGACAGTTTGTGAGGTGGGTTTTGGATAGGTTGATTGATCTAGCAAGTACACTGTGGTCCCTCTTTTTTGTTTGACGGACATATGTATGCCGGGACTCAAAAGGATTATTGCCCACGGGAAGAGCACCGACACTTCTTATACGTAGTCCCACCACAAGAATAAATGGGAATAGGAAAGTGATCCAGCTTACCACCATGAGCATTAAAATCGGAGAACAGCTCACAAGACAAACAGTTCTAGGCAAAGTGACGACATGCACAACGCCGGTGTGTGATCTCAGACTGTGGGGTGATGTTGAACCTCCCTGCAGTGGAGGGGAGGACAAGTGTGGTGGGTGTATGTATGTATGAGTGGGTGTATGACGGGACGGAGCCAAGGAGCGATCGATCGTTCAAGGGTCCAAGACAAGCCGATATACTATGTAATGATGAATGCGGGGGAGGGAGGGTGAGTAACAAGGGTCTGAGGAAGAGGTGTCAGTGTGTATGTGTGTGTGTGGTTGATGGAGGGTCAGGAAGCGTTTCTAGCGGATTGAAGAAATCGTGAATGAATCGTGGGGAAACACAGAGACACTCACTCACTCACTCAGTCTCAGAGTCTCTCAACCCAAACCAACCCCGCCTACTCCGTAAATATACTACGTTACCGACATGTACTTCCTAGCTAGAGCAAGCCAATGGATAATAATACTCCTTCGCCAATCTGGGGTAAAGAACTTGGGCACTTGGGCATCTTGTTTGGATGTGCAGATGCGGTGCAACTAACCCCCACCCCCATGGGCCACTCCTATTGTTCTTGCATGGGGGATCGATCGATCATCAACCACAGCCATCCGTTGGATCACGATGCTGACAGACAGACAGACAAACAGACCCAGTCCATCCATCTAGTGCATGTGTGACGGACCATCATTCGATGCCATAACGGGCAAACGGTCTTCTTAGTATAGTGTAACGGTGCACAGCTCTCCCCCTTGCTCCTTTTACACTGGACAGTCTGGACTGCAGTAGCTCAAATCACTAATGGTTGATTTAATTGTCCTTCCCCAGAAAATGGACAATGCCACCCGATTGATTAGTCTTATCAGGTTTCCCCTCCCGACGTTTTGGACGTTCCTGTGAAACACCTACAAAAATGGCCGACCGAATGTCAATCAATGCGTGCTGACGTCTATAGCTGCAGTTTTCGGGCCTTCTTCTTCGGCGGTTGCACTGCCGATGCACGTAACTAGAAGAATAGTCGAGAGAGAGAATATACTGTCCCTGTGTATCAATTATTGCGTTCTCCTTCCCATTGTTGAGTGTGGCCATACCAGAGAGGCAGACCACCACGAGTCGAGTGGCAGATAGATAGGCCAGCATTTGACGGAGAAGCCGTAAAACTGAATTGAAGTCTAGGGTAAGTTTGGCTTACTAAGCAGATACCATGCCAAAAGTTACCCTAGACTTTGTGTCCAAATTGATATCGAGTCAGGCAATCCGCCCAACCTGTCTGTCTGTCTGCCTTTGGGACTTGAAAATTGACAAATAGAGATGGCAGACCTGGCCACTCCCTCAAGATTTCGAAGCTGTTCCCATTGGGATTGTACAAGACTCTTGGTTGTTTGGCAACAGCGTTTGGGTTACTGTACTGTTTGCCTTAACAAATCACCTGCTATGGGACCTCTGGGTAGTCTCCTGAGAATAGTGTCCTGACAATCCAGCATTGTTCTCTGGAGCTCCCACTCATGTATGTGACTATCCACAAGAGAGGACTAGACATTGGCAATGGTATAGTCTTCTGGGCCACCCAATCTCCCACATTCCTTCACAGCTGGGTCTCTACAAGAAGCTGCCATATGAATACCGCAGCCAATCACTCTCTTGTAGCCCTTGCACTAGGGAAGCCTTCCCTTGGATAGCCCTATTTGGTACCTGATGAGGCTCGGATGTTCTAAAGCAAAGCGCGAATATCTCGTGCCATCTAGATTCAATCCGAATGTGAATATGTAGCTAGACATGTCTACCTTTATATCTGCAACAATATGTGCAGCCTTTTGCCAAATGAGACATAATCTTAGGACCTGGTTTCCTCAATGCCCAGGTGTGTATCACCAGAAGCTTCCTCTGCCAGCTCAACCATGTAACTATGCCCGGGTGGTGTGTGCCCCCCTCCCATTCCGGTATACCCAGGTACAAGGCAGGCCGAGTTTGTAGTGGATGGAGTATACGAATGCTCTCTATCGATTTCTTTCTTCCCACCGACCACGAATTATTTTGTACCTCATTTACTTCATCAGTGGTTCTCTCTCTCCTCTCTCCCGGGCCGCTCTCGGCGTGTTCGACCTCACCCAAAGCGGTGTTATGTGATAGGCCAATCTGAGGGAATTGGGGGAGGGGGGGGGTTCCTCCGATAACGATAAGGGGAAACCCTCGGCTTTCTTTTTTGACGTTTCCCTGCTTGAGGAACGTCACTTACCGTTTGAGTTTGCCAAAACAAGAACATTCATGATAATTCTTTTGCATACTTCAGTATTTATTTAAGTAGGTAAACTACCTACCAGCCCTGCCAGTTACTCTCATTTTGTGGTCCCCTTCGATGTCTCCGACAACAACAACAACAACAACATGACCATGCGCCGCCCTCAAAGAGAAATAGTTACCCTGTGCCGGGGCCTGCACACCAGCACCAGAGCACCAACACCACGTCCTCTACAGAGATCTTTCCACCAGACCTCGCCCGTGTTCCGCCCACGACAACGTACATTCTTCACCTCGAACCCCTTACTCTCGAAAGATGGGAACGATGACGGCCCTTCTCCCCCCATCTCGACGTCTTCCTCTTCCTCATCGTCCTCCCCCGCAGCCGACCAAAGATCCGAACAGTCACAACCACAGTCACAGTCCAAATCGAGCAACAACAACAGCAGGAAGAAGGCCGCAGCAGCAGCCAAGGCCACCGTCGCCGCCAAGAAGTCCCTGAGCAACCCCCTCCGCCGCGTCGTCAACATCGCCCAACGGCCCGGCCGGAAACCGACCACGGACGCCAGGGACGACGGCGAGGTAGGAACCGAACAGACCGAGGACGACGGCAAGACACAGGTCCGGGCCATCTGCGTGGCCGAGTCCTTCGACATGGACGCCGTCGTCAAGATCCTCACGGACCACTGGTACCAGCTGGACCCGGACGGCCTGGGCTTCGACACGGTGGACGTGGTGCACGCCCGGGGCTCGGGCGGGGAGGGGGACGTCTTCATCTTCCCGTCGGGGACGGTGGTGACGTGGTCGCTGCCGGCGGAGGTGGGCATCGGCATGGCGACGGGGATGCTGTCCAAGGCGGCGCTCAACGCCAACCTCGAGTCGGCCGAGCGCGAGAGCCTCGAGTACGAGACGGACGGGTCCATGTCGACGAGCACGATGCGCAAGGACAAGGTGGTGCTGGGCACGCGGGAGCCCGAGGACGGCGACGGGACGTACCCGACGCTGGCCAAGATCGCCTTCTCGTCGGGCCTCGCCCGGAGCACAAAGATCGCCTTCCTCGAGGCCCTGCTGAGCGCCTACTTCAAGAAGACAAAGGACATACCCATGCAGCTCGAGGCCGGCCGCCTGGCCGTCACCAAGAAGTTCATCCTGCAGCGCACCGGCGAGCTGCTCAACCTGCGGTCCCAGCTCAACCTCTACTCGGAGCTGACCGACTCGCTGCCCGACATGTTCTGGGACCAGAGCTCCGAGCTGCGCCTCGAGAACAACTACGACCAGGTCGGCCGCGCCCTCGACGTGCTCGACCGCATCAAGCTGCTCAACCAGCGCATGGACTACGCCCAGGAGATGGCCACCGTCATGAGGGAGATGTCCGACTCGGACCACAGCGCGTACCTGGAGAAGATCATCATCTGGCTGATCCTCGTCGAGGTGATCTTCGAGATACGGAGGATCTATACCGAGTACAGGGAGGCCTGGAAGAAGGAGGACGAGGAGGCGCTCGAGAAGAAGAAGGCCACGGGCTGAATGATGAATCTTGTTGTTCTTGTTGTAACCCGCACCTTTCACGGTTAGGATTCCGACAAATTCATTTGGCATTCCCCGTGGCTGACTCTCGTGTGTCGGCCGTTTGTCCCCTGGGACCGGGGGGATTTTTTTTGATGATGATACCCAACTCTGTATTTTATTATATCGATAGGTTGACACTGGGGGATTCGCAGGTATAGCATCTGCAAAAACAAATGTCCCATGTCGTCCCTTGAATTCTGCCCTCCACTCACTCCATGATGCCAAGGGTAACTGTTATAATATAACAATGCAACTTCGCGGATCCGCCATATCCCTCCTCGATCCCCCCTCGATCAGCTCCTTGACCTTCCACCCTAGCCAATCCCATCCACACGCAATCAGCAAAACTCAGGCTCAACCTCTTCAGTCCATCTGAGAGATCCCTTCGTAACTCCGCAACCCTCTTATTGTTGTGTACCACCCCGCCTCCTCACCCACCCATGAGTTACTAGATCAGATGAACCGTCTCCCCCGCACATCCACCAACCTCGGCCGCCAGGATGTATTGGGATGTTGCTGATGTGCTGTAGCTACACATAGACACACACTCGCTCTTCCTCTTACCTGCGAATTAGGGAATGCTCTCTTGTCTTCATGTAGCTGAAGTTTTTGGGTCTCCCCGGCTTGAATTCTCGTGCTATAGTAGAATGTCCGATACCATCATGAGTTTTGACAGGGACACGGCTATTAAATATTCGATATTCGTTATTCGACATGTAATATGGATATATATGACCAATCTTGGCTGTCTGCTGCCCCCTTGACCCCGAATTACATGCATGTCACACTCAGGAGGCAATATAAAACCCATCCAAGCCAAATGAATAAAAGCATCGGTATTGACCGGGCCACATAAGACCTACCGCTCCGGTACCTTTCTGAGCTTTTCCCTTTGTAATGAATGGTTGAAAGGCAAGTCAAACGTAAGTGCCATCTTAAATTTTGTATAATGTATTCCAAATCCCGTGGCTCATGATCTCCCATCCTGCGAAACACCCCCCCCCCAACCCAACTTCTGGATCCTTTCACACCCCAGTCACGCAACACAGCTTGCCATGTTGTTCATCCGCCCCGATCACAAGCGTGGGATATACTGCCTTGACTCTGATACCTTTGCGGCTGGGGTTGCACATTCCCCTGGGTTTTCTTTTTTCTTTTTGGAGGGCCCTAGCATTCAGGCACTTGGCGCGAATGGGAAATCGATACTCCTTTTTTTTCTTCTTTTTTTTCTTCTTTTTTTTGCTTTCTTCGTTTTTCTTCTCTTTCTTTTTCTTCTTCTTCGCTGGTCCTAGTCATCTACATACGTCGAGTGCAAGTAGCCCATTTACATCCATCCATCAGTCTTTGCCGTGATGAGGCTCTGCATGTACCGAGGGTGTGTGCCTGCCTGCCGTTGCTCTCATATATATGTATGTATGTATCTATGTACAAACAACCCTGATGTTACATCCGGCCTGATATCCTACTTTTTCTGGGAAAGGCTAAACTGTATGCGCAATTCGCAATATGCAGAGGGCTGTATTGTTCTTTGCAGTGAGAGCCATCACAAGCCAGGAATGGGAGACCCCGGCTGGTCGAATGTTTCAAGTCCAGAGGGAGTTGAGCTGTCGCCTGGGTAATGGCAACTGTCTCAAACATCTAGGACACAGTCGAGCGTACTTCAAGTGCAACCCTTTCTAGACGCTGCTCAAAGTGATCACACATACATACATGCACACGCAAGAAGAAACACACACCAAGACATAAAATCGGTAATTGCAACAATTCTCTGTATTGTAAGCAGTATTAAACAACCTCTGCATTCAATAACTCAAAGTCTTCTTACACATACAACAATAAAAGTAACAACCCGGGTATGATGGAAGAACCCGTGGATGACGTTTATCAGGCAAACGCGTGAACTCCGTCCCGACATTTCCCAAGACTCCGCTCTCTTCCCCGGGGCTAATCTGCCCCGGGTCCAGACCAAACCTTCCTTCTCAAAAAGCGATGGGGATGGGAGAAAAAAAAAGAGGCCAACGCCAGTTTTTTGAAACAATACATGGGTCAATAATTACTCCAACAAGGGCTAGGCCGACAAAAAGGGTAGAGACCTTCCCGCCACGCCATACCACGCCACGCCATGCCACCCCCACTGGGGTAGAGAGTTCTAACCCGACTTGCTCGGCAACCTCAAGATGCCGACACACACTAAGCGGGCGCCTGGGACTGCAGATTCGTCGACGGTGCCGGTGATGGTGTTGCACCCGGAACGGAAGCTGGACTTGGTGACGGCTGCGGGACCCCATTCATACCCGCTGGCAGGCCGGCAGAGATAGGCCGGGGGCTCGGGGATGTGTGGCCCACGCCACCGGGCATGTTGGCCCTCATCTGTGCGAGCTTAGCGACGTCGACAGGCGCGCCTCCGAGACCGATGCCTCCCAGGCCGGTCACGCCCTGTGCGTGGTGGCTGGTGACCTTCTCTGTGTATGCGTTGATACGTGCCGCTGCTGCGTTTCTGGCTTGCAGCTGCTGCTCGTACTGCCGCTGCGGTGAGATGGGGTTCACCCAACCACCGGCGGGCACAGGGCTTTGAGGGATATTATGCTGCACGCCGTTGGAAGGGAAGCGAGGGATCCCCGGATGTCCACCTGGCTGGCCTGGTGCACCATATGCTTGCGGCCGAGGAACTGCTTGCTGTGATACAGGCCGGGGAGAGTAACTTGGTGTGGCTTGGTACTGAGGCACCTGGGGAGACATGGTACGCGGCGGCATCGAGCCAGCACCGTTCATGTGAGGCGCAAAACCGCCTGGTTGCTGATGGTATTGAGGCTGCATACCTGGCTGCTGCTGCTGAGGATTATAACCCGCATAGCTTGACGGGTATCTCTGGCCGGGAGTGCCAGGCGGTGGTGCTCCCGGATAGCCAGCTGGAATCCGCTGCTGGACAGGACTGGCCGGGTACGGTGGAACGGCACCTGGAGTGCCATATGGTCTCTGCTGCATAGGCTGAGGAATGTATCCGTTGGGTCGTGCAAAGGGCTGACCCGCGGGCTGCCGGTGCTGCTGGGGCGGCATGCCAGGCATAGGAGCAGACGCTTGACGCTGGAAGTTGGGAGGCACCTGAGCACGCATGGGTGACTGCTGGTAATGGTTGGGTATGGGTACCGGCGTCTGGTTTTGTACTGGGTATGGGCGGTTGTATTGCTGGTATGGGGTGCCGCTTTGGAAACTTGGTGCTCGTTGCGGCTGCCGAGGCGTTTGAGCTGCCTGCACAGCGGCCTGCTGCTGGTGTTTGAGCCTGGCCGCCTCATCCTCCTCCATCACACCCTTGTAGACATCACTTCGGACCTCAAGTTTTGTGCTGACGTTCAAGCCCTCGAGTTTGTCCGAGTTCAGGCGGGCAACGGCATACGGCGGCAATCCTTGTATGATTATGGCCAGCTGGTCCTTCAACATCTGGTAGGTGACCCGCTCCTCGTCGGTGGGCTCCTGGGCCAGGGAACCATTGAGCATGTCCGTCTTTGCAGGATCGGCAGAGTTCCGGTTCTGACTTGTCGGCAGAGCCATATTGCGATTCCTCTGGTAAGAGGAAAGCGTCTCGATCAGGTCCGAGATCTCCTGTAGGGTATCATCAATCTCCTTGTCCTCGTCCGATTTCTTGCCCAGTACATCGTCAATTGTCAGGCTTGGGTCGACCATGCTGTCGTCCCACTTCTCGAGTGTCTCGGCGATCGCATCCTCATCGATAAGCATAGGTACAGCCTCTGAATTGGCCTCATCGTTTGCATCGATTTCATCCTCTGCCAGCTCAGACTCGATCATCTGTTGCATGTATCGGTGTCCTTGGCGTTGATACCATATACGCGCAACCTCGCCTGATGGAACGATTGCACCACTATCGTCCTTTTCGGGTGCAAAGCTTGAAAAGGCTCCACGAAAGAGGCTCTCCATCTCAGTCATCTCCAGGTCGGCCGTTGAAGGCTTTTGGCCCGCTAGACTCAACGTGCGCTCTCGTTGACGAGACTTGTTCTTGGACGGTGGTGTCGCATTGCTATAATCCAGCCAAGCACCGGTAGTGAGGTCCGCGGAGAAGTAGGAGCCCTGTCGATACCTTGACCGCTCTGCGAGTTCGGGATGGTAGAAGCCCAGAACTTTGCTTTTGGTCGCCGTCTTGGGCGCCTTGGGTGGTTGCAGAGGTGGCAGGTTGGCGGGTGATGGGAACAGCTCGCCCAATGTCGGGACACGACTCGAACTGTCGGATGTCGAAGCTGGAAGAACGGTGGTCGTGGAAACGCCTCCAGGCAACTGGACATCGGGCAGTGGCTTGACGAAGCCTTCCGGATGGTCCTGGGTCGACTCCCGTTTTGGCAGACTGGAAAAGAGGTGTTTCGGTTGCGGTGCGCTGCCGAAGATAGTCAAGACAGTATTCCCGTTCGATGGCTTCTGCGCTGCACTGTCAAGCGCGCCAGGACCGTTCTTTGCGGCTAATGGAGCCTCCTGAGGGTACGCCATTTCCCGAGCATGCATCTCCAGGGCCTTCTCTTTCAAATTGGCCAGCGCAATGAAGGCGTCCTCATCGAATTTGTTGCCGTCGGCGATTTGCGCAGACTGCATCTCGACAGCCCGATCTTGGATGACATGCTTGAGGTCCAGGACGAGGTGGTCGAGTAGTTTATAGGCGTCGCGGTCGACCTTGTCCTGGATGCAGAGGCCCTTGGCGTCATGTTCAGACTTTTGTCTCTTGGATTGCGGTTCATCTAAATCGGAGGTTTCTGGCAATGGTCGCTTGAGAATGGAAGGGGTGGTATCGTATCTATAATTGGAACGAGTAAGTCCATGCCCAGAATATACACACACGCGTGGTTACCTAGCCAGCAATGGCGATAGGCGTGATTTAAAGGAAGGGATGGCAAAGGCGGTCGCGAACCTCTGGATGACATCAAAATAATTGCGAATCAGAGTCGCCTCATCGCGGACGGGGCGGTCGCCGTTGATGACATGCTTGGCTTCCTGGTCGGCGGCTTCGTCGTCGTTAAGTTCGGCGGATCCATCGTCGCTAGATTCGCGCTTCCGTTTTGCGGGAGCATTGACGGCGGACTGGGATGATTCGGATTGGGGCTGTTGAGATATAGATTGTGGTTGAGATTGAGGCGAGGGAGGTGACTGCGGCGATGTCTCTGCTAGGCCGTTGACCTGCTGTGGGACTGCATCGACAAGCGATGCCATGTTGTCACGGTTTGCGATGGTCGAGGGCGCAGAGGGGCCTAGTCGGGGTCGGGTTTGGATGGATGGGACAGGGTGGTTGTCAAGGCTGGCAGGGAAAAATGGAGAGGAGCTGGCTTGTGGTTTGTCGCGCTGCCTGTCGCGTTTCTGCTGGCGCGGTGCAAGTGTGCAGTGTGCAGTGTGCAGTGTGCAGTGCGGTGCGGTGCGATGCAGACAATTTGGGAATTTGGAGGGGGGTACTGCTAGTAGGGTACTGCTAGTAGGTAGGCAGGCAGGCAGGCAGGCAAGCTGGCAGGGTAGGGTACAGCTGCTTGTTGGTGCTGGTGCTGGTGCTGGTGCTGGTGCTGGTACTGGATGCTGGTATTGCCCAGGCGCTTGAGTGGTTGGGGTGCTTTGGTTCGAGTGGATTTGGGGGGAAGATCGCCTTTTTTTTTCTTTCTCTCTCTTTCCCTGGTGCAACAAACCAAGACTCGTCAACGGGACCACTACCTTAGCTTAACAAGTGACAGGAGTTTTTGTGGAATCCCCAGCTGCATAGACTCTATAGGCTGCAATGGATGAGAGAATTAGAAGGAAAAAAAGAGAAGAGAGTAATCATTGAAACGTATCGACATAAGTCAGTCAATCAACAGGTTTGCAGTGCAGGTCAAGGGAGGCTCGATCGATCCCACGCTCCTTTGCTTCATCAGGTTCCTGCGAAAGGACGAAAAGGCAGGAGAGGCTAACCTCCACGCTAGTCCGTTTCCAGACACGGACTCACGGGATCGGAGAAATCCTTTTTGCGACCAACATGTCTAAGTAATCGACAGCCTTGCTCCTTCTTTTTTTTGTTCGTTGATAACTTTACTATCTATGTACGTAGATAATGTTCCCCTGTGGTGTGATTAATGAGATATTACATATGATATTTTGAGCTGATGAATTTGTCTGTTTGGTTGTTTTAGCTTAGCGTTCGTGTATTTGATGATCTTCGTAGTAGTGGCTTCTGCAATGGCTTTGCTGGAGGTGTTATTAGGTAAGCAATCACCGCGCACGTACTACTATCTACACAGTAGTGGTAGCGCAGCCATGGATCTTATTTACCTGGGCACTTAATACTTAGTAAACTTACTTAAGGACGTACTTACTTGATAAGTAGGTAACCTTGACCTTGTCCATGTCCATTCTCACGGCCATATATACCAAGGGTCCATTTCGGACAGAACAGAAGTCCTCCGCCACCAAAGATCAAGCCAACCTCAACGTGTCATACTCAACACATGATACACGCTGTATCAGTTCTCCTCCTCTAATATTTCATTCTACTGCTCACTTCAGGATTCCCACAACCACAGGCAACCTAAGGACTTGCGTAGCCTGAAGCATCATTGCCACTGACCTCCAGGCCTTGATTGCCTGGATAGCCTGGCGGCCAATGCAACCCTTCACACGTCCGAACGGTTCCATCAATATCTGCCTGAAATCTGGACAGCCGCCATGTGTCGAAAAGTGACTTTATCGCCCCCCCCCCCAGTCCGGTTCAGTCTTGACAAACATGGCTGTGGACCGACGGGTGATAGGGCTTGCACGATATTGATATCGGGCTCGAACTGATGCGCTCTGTGACACTTTCCATGGTCGAATGACGTCCTCGAAATGCCGGGTCCAAGCCATCTTTGACGGAATTTGTAGATGGCTTGATGATCACGCTCTTCTGTATTTCGACATCGCGATGCTTTTTCGTGGATTCAACTGGGGCCGGATGTGAGTCGAGTTTGGCAACTGAATACGGGACCGAGACTTATCATCTTCAGAATGCGAGAGTGGAAGTGAATGAATGAATGGATGAATGAGTATCAGGATCATGAGCCGGCCAAGCAACAGGACAAGGCCAAAAATAAGGACGACCGTCAAGGTCAAGCTGGCCGAGGGACCAAGCTTAATCTTATTTACACACAGCAAGTCAGTACCCCAGCTTGATCAGCTTCCAGATTGTCCAAGGTCGATCTGGAGGGCGGGCTTCAGTGGGGCCTCCGTTGACCTATTCCCACTAAATCCCGAGGTCCAGGCCCGGAAAGGCAAAGGTACAAGCGCATGGGGGGCCGCTGCGTGGGCCTACCGCCGCAGGTACGCCAAGCGAACCGGCATTGATTGGCACTCGACCCTGGAGCACTAACATCTTGCAGACGCGACACTTGCCAATTATAAGTTGGCGCGCGTCTGCATCGACGACATTCAAAGACTGCCGGAGACATCGTGGGGAGGAGACATGGGCGGGGGCAAGGCATCATCTAAGCCTCATCATGCCTTCGACCCACCTGGCGCTTAGCCAAACAAACACGAGTTGCGCGTCTGCAAGACTCTTCCTGTTGGCAAGCACCGGATGGTCCATCCGGACGGGGGGTACATGGGCATCTGGGGACATGTGTGGACATGTGTGGACATGTGTGGACTTGTGTGGACTTGATGGCGAGACCTTCTCGGGTTCTATATCCGGGCCAGCCCATGGCATTGGGTCTCAGTGATCGACGACGCGAGGTCTATCTGGCTGGCCTCATCTTAAAATCCTCCGGATCGTGATATGTTCAATGCCGTCTCCAGGAATCCCTGGGCTGATCCAGCCTTCGAGGTGGGCCAGCCATTCCGTGGCCAGAGGCTCATATCGCCCCATGCTTGGAGTTGAAGTTTTATAGACCTTACAAAAGGTGCTCGATATCCTCCGGGCATCAGTCGGATCTTGAACTAAGTCTATCATACTCTCTTTGCTCTCTTTCTTTACAAGTCATTTCATTCTTTTTTTCAGTCTCTTGACTCTGTCAAAAACATTTCTTCACTTCTCAGAATTCAGTTTCCTAAAAGTCGCGGTCTTTGTTCTTGAACACATGATAATCGCATTCTTTCTTTGATACTCTGAGTTTCGTGTTCATCTTATTCTCTCGTTTCTCCTTCAGCAGGTCTTCTTGAATAACATCAAGCACCGCGCATATCCTCGAAAGCGTTTTCACTTGTCGGTCGTTGGCATATTGACCTTTCTTACCTCCAGTCTTTCTTTCACTTTCGGTTTGTTCTCTCTTTTGAATCAGGAGCCATGCATATCACGTATTTCCTATCTCAATTTCTTCTGTTGTCTGCAGTCGAGGCCGGTCCTCTCAGGGGCCAAGCTTTATATGCGGGTGGAATACGGCAACGCCAGGATGGTGGAGGTTTAGCCGGTTACAGCATGTCTGGAAGCAGGGCACCGATGGCAGCAGAAACTCCCTCTGCCGCCTCCACCGACGATGCCATTCCGACATCCGTTGCTTCTGTACCTGGTTATTACACTTCGAATCAGGCATCGGCTTCCACCTCGGCAGAGGAAGAGTTGACGGTTGTCCCGGTCGAACATACGACGAGCCAGACATCAGTTGCCTCTCTCACACCAACAGCAGCCGCAGCGACGACGCCCACATATACACCCTCGGCCGCAAATCCCGCCTCAACGAGTTCAAGAAGCCTAGCATCATCGGCTGGTGTGTCTGGACTTGCAGATGGGTACAGCACCGCTGTCTCTTCCACGGCGCCCGTGTCCCTGCGTAGCTCCTCTACGCCCCTACTCAGCGCAAGTGGATTCGAGTTGACTTCCACCCTTTCCCAGGGCCTCCCGAGTACCACCAGCGCTGGTCCTTTACGGCAATCCTCCGTGCGACCCCTGGCCGCTTCCTCTCTGAAGCCTTCGGGTGCCTCATCCGTAGAAGCCCAGGCTGCTACTTCGATCTTGGCCTCGACTTCACCCTTGAGTACATCCGCCGTGGCTTCCGCGTCTTCTTCCGCGTCCCTAGCATCCGCCTCTATCAAGAACACGGAGAAGTCAAGCGCGCCTCATGCCGCCTCACACTTTGCTTCCACCGGGAGACCTTTCACCCGAACTTCGTCCATCGCAGCTCAGTCCACGGAGTCCCCGCAGTCCACGGCTGAAAAGCCAACGTCTTCTGCAGGCTCGACTGACGCTGTCTCCGCATCTTCAGCGGCCGATTTCTCGTCCCCAACACTTCCGTCCACCCAATCTTCCGAGGCCGCTCAATCCACCATCGAAAAGTCGGCGACATACGCAGCTCCCTCTCATGCCGTTTCCACCTCTCCATCTTTGAAGGCCTCATCTTCCCCAACCGAATCTCACGACACGACCGCATCGTCGGCCGTGACCGGACCTCTGGGGTCGGTGCAGGAAGAGAGCACGAGTGACAGCAGTTCAGTTCTCTTGGCTTCGGTGACAAGTGGAAAGGATACGTCGCCGCAGTCCAAGTTCACAGCCGAGGCTTCCTCCACAGCACATGCGATCCTGGGCGGAGGTGCGATCACCGTGACAGTGCCATCGTCGACGACCACAGCTACGGTCCAGCCCAGCCAAAGCTCGAGTTTTGAGACCTTCGAGGCTACATCGAAGGCCAATAATGTTGGTGGTGTCGTTACAGTCACGGTGCCATCTTCAACTCTTACCGCTACAGTGCAGCCCAGCGAGAGTTCGACTTCGGCGCCTTTCGAGACATATGAGGCTACATCGAAGACGCAGAAGATGCACACAGGCGGAGGTGGTGCCGTCACTGTTACGGTTCCCTCTTCCACTGTCACAGCTACCGTTGAGGCAAGTTCCAGCCCGGCTTTCGACTCTGTTATGGTGAAGGCTACTTCCAAGGCATCTGAGACTACATCGAAGACGCGTCACACGGGTGGAGGTGGCATCTTCACTGTTACAGTGCCCAAGTCGACCCTCGACGCCACTGTTGAAGCAAGCTCCAGCCCAACTCTCGATTCCATCATGGTTGAGGCTACTTCCAAGGTATCTGAGGCTACTACGAGGACGCAGAAGATGCACACGGGTGGTGGTGGAGGTGCTGCCGTCACTGTCACGGTGCCCTCCTCGAGCCCTGCATTCACTTCCGAGTCAAGTTCTAGCCCCAGCATTGAAAGCATCAACGTGGAGGCTACTTCCAAGGCATCAGAGACTACAGCAATGATGCACAAGTCTCACACTGGCGCAGGTGGTGTTGTAACTATCACGTTGCCCTCCTCAGCCCATACATCTACTGTTGAGGCCAGCCCCACCTCCATCGAGTCGATTCCAAAGCTGATCCCGACGACTTCCTCCACTGAGGAGGAAAGTGCCACTCCCACGGCATCTTCAACGGCCCAGATCACAACCATCATCCAATCAACCTTCTCGCCCCTTGCGGCGACCACCTCAACACCCACAGCCGAACAAACAACCACGAGATCCAAAGAGCAAGAGACTACAGCTAGTCCTCTGCCTGAGGAAACAACCCAACCCGCCTCATCAACCCCAGAACCAACCACCACAGCCACCTCACACACAACCGTCATATCCGTAATAACCACCCAGGTTACACCTCAGACCACACCCACCCCATCACCCACCCTCGAGCTTGACACCGCCTCCCCATCACCTGTCAAGGTCGCCACCACCTCGGCTTCCTCCTCATCATCAGCCCAGGCCCTCGCCGTCATCCCCGTCGCGAAGCACACCACCTCGTCAACCTCGGAGGCCGCCCCGTCCCCCACCCCATACGGGTCAGGAACGTCCAGCCCGCAAGGCGACGGAGACGATGACGTCGACGACAATGACGATGATGACAACGACAGCCACCGCGGGAACCAGCAGGTCGCCGGTGGCGGCGCGGTCGGCACGAGCACCAGCACGAGCGTCCACGGGATCACCACGACGGTCTATGTCACCGTGACGTCTGTCTCGACGTCTGTCTCGACCATGATGATGACGACGACGGAGAAGGAGACTACTACCATGTGGCACACCGTGACGATGAAGGAGTACTGGTAGGTCAGGGGGGAAGAAGAAGAGGAAGGGGGAAAAGAGAAAAAAGAAAAGGCTTGGGGGGGGGGTGGTGGAATATTGACGAGAATGTGCAAACAGAAAGGCAATGATTAATGTTTTATATACGGGGGAAACAAACAGCACGGGCGTCCTATTGTTTTGTTTTTGGGATTGGTAAAAGATTGGCTATATAGATTTGATTTTCGCTTTGGTATTTTAATGAGTAATGCGTCCATCTACAGAACACGAAAATAAAAATGAAAAAAACTTTAAAAAAGGGAGACGATTGGTCTCGAAAATGTTTGCTTTTCCCCTATTCCGGTTTATGTGTCTAGATATCCCGACTGTGACCCATGAATGCATTTACAAGGATGCACCTGCTCTCCCAAAGCTTGCTGGATGAATAACTGACCGGCTTTGAAATACTCCATGATGCATGGTAGAGATGAATGAAGATGAACATCAAAACGAAATGCCCAAAGCTGAACCATCCTCTATGTGACTGACCAGCTAGCTGCCATGCATGCATGCCATCCCATCCATAGCCCAGCCGAAATCCCGCCCAAGATGGTTTTTTTTCCCGGTGTGAACGCCGAAATAAATGCTCCCCAATATGCAACGTGCACTCGACGACTAAAACCCACCTCGCTCCAAAGGACCCCCAAAGGACCCCAGTGACAGGCGCGCCAGACAAGCTTCTCAGGCACCACCCATCCTGCCCGGAGCATCTCGTCGTGACCGCCCTCTAACTCTTTTTCTGCCCTGCTAATAGCCATCCTCCTCATCATCAGAAAGAAGCCTGACGATCGTCGGGCCGTTCGCCCGAGGCGGATGAACCGCCGGGGCAGACCCAAGGACCGTGAGGTCATCGCCACCAGTGGACCCATCTTGTTGTTCCCCGTCTGGTACGTGATCATCGTGACCGTCAAAGCTGACCACGGTGGACCCGTTCCATTGGGATGTATGATGGTCGTCGACTGGGACATAGCCGAGGTATAGCAAAGCATCATCATCCTCCTCATCCTCCTTATCATCATTACCATCGCCACCATCCGTCTGCTCCGGGCTGGACCCCGGCTCCGGCTCCTCGTATAGCACGCGAGGTGCCAGGCGTGGCTTCTTGGCCGCCAGAAGCTCATCAGCCAGGGCCTTGGACAGGGGCCTCTTCCTGCTATCAGCAGCAGCAGCAGCAACGACGCCGTTCGCAGCCGTCACGTCGTCGTACCCAATGTCAGGGAGGCTGGTAGCGGGCGTCAAGGACTCGACGCCGCTCACCTGGGCAGAAGCAGTCTCGTAGTCGGAGTAGACACGGAGCCCCGGCGTCTGGGACCTGCTCGAGTAGTAGTACCCTGCCTCCCCGACCCCGTCGACAACAACACCCCCTTCCTCCACCACCACCTCCTCCTCCTCCAGGACCGGCACCTCACCAACACCATCACCACCATCCTCATACAGCGTACCCATCCAAGCCTCCCTAAGCGTCAACCCCAAAGCCGTAGCCATCTGCCGCGCGACCGCGTTCCCGACAAGCTTCCACTGGTCATTCGGCCTCCCCAGCAGGACCTCGCCGTCCGGCACGCCCTGCGCCCTGCGCACCTCCATGATAGTAACAGGCCGCGGCTGGTCCCAGTGCGTCCAGTTGCCCGTCCGCGCGTCCGTGACCTGGCACGTGGTGGTGACGGTGCCGAACAGCCCGTGCGGGCCGACCCGCTCCCAGCCGCGGCTGATCTCGGCGATGCGCCGCATGCCGGGCCTCTGGGGGAAGGCGTCGCGCTCGTGGTCGAACATGTCCCGGGGCACGGCCGGGGGCCTCCCGCCGTGCCAGGCCTTGGCGAAGTTCATGCTGTAGGGCCGCGTGGGGATGTTGAGGATCTGCGTGCGCACGCTCTTGCCCTCGCCCGTGTCGGCCCTCGACTTCATGCTGCCCGAGGAGATGGAGACGGAGAGCCTGTGGTCGGGGAAGGGCACGCAGGTGTCGGGCTTCGCGTCGTAGATGTCGGGGAGGTCCGCGGTCGCCTCGAGCGGCGAGACGTGTTTGAACGGCGTCGGCGGGTCGGCCCGTCTCATAAAGGGCTCTCCGTTGGTTATCTTGCCCAAACCCTTGAACTTCATCTTACGAGGGTGCGAATGCGAATGCTCTGGGGGTTGGGGGAGACAGAGACCTGGGGCCGCAAACCACAAGAAGGCACGCTCGCGTCTCTGCGGGCTCCCGTGGGTCCAGGAATCCCCGAGAATGATCTGAGCCTGGTAACCCATTCCGACTATTGCGCAGAACAGCTGAGACAAGAAGTCCTCTTCACTCCCCTGTTTCTGCACAATCGTAGTCACGTTCTCCAGCAGGCCATACTTGGGTCGGTAAAAGTCGACATACGCAGCAAAGGAAGCAACCAAAGATCGGTTCTTCTTCTGTTTGATATCGTTCTTGTCGGCCGTGATCAAGGAAAATCCCGGGCAGGGGCTGCCGCCCGAGATCAAATCCACCTCCCCAGGCCGAGGAACAGAGTCGCTGAATCTGCCCTGAAGCCCGTAATGAAGTAGGTCATCGACAGACCCGAGGAAAGGCTTCACGGATTGGGGATCTTCGACGTTGGCCATGTATGTATGCATTGCCGCATCCCATATATCATTTGCCCATTTGGCCTTAACCGCGCCGCCTTCTTCCAGCCCGCGGCCCAGGTTCCCACATCCGCAGTACAAGTCTAATGCACGGAGTTTGTTTGCTGGACGTTTTGGGTCGAAGCCTTGGCGGATTTGAGGCTTTTCAGATCCCAGCGGCTGTATCGAGCCATCAGGCAGCTTTCGATGAGTGATGATGAATGCATTGCCGGTGCCGTTGAGGTTGTATGGAACAGGGACCTCTTCGCCTGGCGCGTAGCAGCGTATGATGCATTTGGAGTGGATTCCGTCGACCGATGCGTAAGTGTTTTCCTCGGTATACACAAGCTCGTTCGGTGCACAATCGCGCTGTTGGCCATCAACCTGTCTTCGGCGAAGTAGTCTTCGCAGACGAACAGTTTGATCGCCTTCGAGGTAGCCCAAAAGCTCGTATGGTTCAAGAACCTTGGTGCCAGGAGTCAGCACGAGCACAGTGTCCCCGACATGGTATTTCCGTGGCTGGACTTTTCCGATACGGCATCGCAGGTGTGCCTGCTCAAGGGTGACAAAGCGTCGTTCTGCGTGCTGGTAGGTCTGTCTCACGAAGAACTCGGCACTCGTCGTCTCTGGATTGCCGAACCACTCCACGGAATGAACGCCTGTGACCTCCCTGTCCTTGATTTTCTCTTCGCCTGAGTGGCAGCTGCAGTGGTCGCTGAGGAAAAGCTCGTTCTTGTAGGGGTATTTCATGGAACAGCACGGGGTGTCCTCCGGCTGGTACATCCAAATGATGTCGAATATTCGCGAACCATTCTTCTTGGTATGAACTTTCTGAACGAGGCAATACCACCTCTTGATCTCTCCCTCTTCCTTCGGCATCTCCTTCGCCGGGTCACCCTTTGTCTTGATAACATTCCAGTTGTTGCAGTCATCTGGATCATGGTGCGTCGAGATGAGGTCGCCAGGCTTGATTCTCTCAATCATAGTGTCGTGGTCCAAAAATCTGCCTGCGTGTCGGGTGTAAGGAGTTGTACGCCTTGCTGGCCATGAGAGCTTGATTCGTTCTTGCGTGCTGATACAAGGCTCCACCACCTTCAGTAGCTGTCCAAGTTTCATATTGGAAAAACAGTCGCGTATATAAGGAGTAACGATCGTATCTGGGGGCCCATTCCTGATCGGTAAGCGCTCCTGCCCTTGCTCCGGTGTCCAGATCTGGCGCTTGTAAAAGTCAAATGGATTCGCGATCTCGTGGAAGATCTGAATACGACGCCACTTCTTGTTACCAAACACCCCGAATGTCTCTTTGCGTATGAAGGTCTGGTTCGCAATGACTGATTGTCGGAAATCGTCACTGCCCCGTTGCTTGTACCACCTTTGAAACGTCGCTTCTTTTCCGTGTGTCTTCTGGAGCCATTGGCCAAAGTCTTTCTTGAAGTGGTGAATGGATAGATTGCGTTCAAGCTCGTCGATCATGTATTCAGAGAAGTCGACAAAATGTTTCGCCAGGTCAGCAACCCAGAGAAAGGCCTTATGAAAACGAGCATACTCTCTGGACGGATTCTTCAACCGGTAGTAAATCTCCCTTCCCTCGTTGATTTTAGAACGAATCCAAAGTTGGTCGCCCACAGTCGCATGGTCCCTGCCGTAGTTTCCCAGCGGGATCTGCTCAAAGGGAACCTGCCTGATGTAGTGCTGAACGTCGCCTACCCTCAGCACACCGTTGAGATAGAACAACGTTTTCCCTGTCAGGGTTGCATGGGTATGCAGCGCTCTCATCTCAAAGGGGAACCGATCCGAGTCGATGTAACAAGAGAAATGGTCCAGTTCGAACTCGATGAAGTCGTCATCTTCTTGTGATGGATCGGCTTTGAGCAAGCTCTGTACCGCTTTCCGCTCTCTGGAAATGGAGAGCGAGAGTCCTTGCTCATAGACGGTGCGTGGGCATTGTAAGGTTGATGTCGGCAATTCAACACAGATCCTCTGAGTCCTGCGTTCGGAGGGCACCGCATCACGCTGCTGGAAGCGTTGGAGCTCACCAACCTCACTCTCGCTGTCGAAAGCAGCATCCTCGATCTCAGCCTCCAACTCTGCTGCTTCCTCTGGGGCAGGGGTGGCATCCCCATAGAATGCCAAGTTTTCTGAGTTCAACCTGGAAGTCTCATTGCTTAGGCTGAGATCCAAGTCACTGGTGACGAAGCAGTCCGTCATATTGCTGCTAATTGTGTGAAATTCCCGTCATCAGCCACCATCAGAGATCGCGACGCATGCCTGCCCTGTGATCTAGCACGCCCCTGGTTGGAAGGAAAAAGAACAGCGATAATGTGGTGTCCTAAAGCTTTGAAGAAGCACAAGTGTTGACTGTATGTCTGCGTTTGGTGTGAAAACCTCGAGTTTACGAGGTCAACTGCTAGTCGGGGGAAAAACTGCTTTGTGAACTGGAAAAGAGGACTAGTAACTTGATCAGCCCATTGTTCGATGTGAAGGACTTGGTATTGTACTCTAAAGGTTAATTACCTTATTCAAGAGCCATTGTGTTGTACCTTTATGATAATTCCCTTCTTCCTTGCACACAAAATTAAGCTCGACTCGAAATAAGTATGCCGGGCGGGTATATAAAACCAAGGGCAGAAGAAAAGCACCACAGAGCACCTGATAAAATGAAACAACAAAATTTCCAAATATTGTAAAGAAGCTATGTGACCAATAGACCACCTATTAGCGACGGGTGGGGATCACACTGTTGTGAGGCGACATTTTCGTGTTTTCAACTGTTCAATCCAGAATGCAAGGGACAATTGGGGAGAGCAACGACGCGACAGTCGCGCTTGAACAAAGTGTGCTGCTGCATGACAAGCTTGAGCTTGACTTCAGGGGTGGAGACTGAATTAAATGGAGACATCTGGAGGCATTGACCAATCATTCAAATCTTGATGTTAGCCAGACATGCCAGGGTTTAACAGTATGTTGTAGGGTTTGGTGACCTGGAGGGGGGGGTGTTCGGGGAGGACTAGATGTAAACGGTACCTAGGTAGATGGTGGCTGGTCTCGACCCTCCATGGAATTTCTTACATTCCGTTTCCATCTTCGTGTGGAAGTCTTTCAATATCTGTATTGTTATCGAAGACAAGCAACTGAAAGACTTGCAATCCAGCAGGGCGAAAGTGTTGCTGATCGTTGTAAGTGTGATCTCTATATAGAACTCTACCTAGGTGCACATCTGGGGTGTCTCACCAACTCCCCTCGTAGTCCAGCTTTACATGATGATTTATTCCCCTATCCTGATCCTGAACCCTCTTCCCGCCTCCACGCAACATAATCATCAACATCCTCGTTCCGTGGCCACAACCAGGTCGACCCCTTCCCCTTCAACTCCTCAAACCTCGCCTCGATCCTGCCCATGGTCTCCTCCGAGATGCCCCCCTCCGCAAACGCCCGGAAGCACACAAAAACCTCTCTCAGCATGGACCACTGCTTGTCGCCGGGGTCCCGCGCCCGTTCCAGGATGGCAGAGTCCCGGTCCCACGCCGAGAGCACCCACTCGACAATGTGAACAACCTCGTCGATGTCGCCCAGGCTCGCCATCGCCTCCATGTACTTCTGGACGTGCGCCGCGTCGAGCTCATGGTACAGCGGTGGCAACGAGCTGTCGAGCTCGTCATTGGGGACCCGGACGGGGCTGGTGAGCTCCCTGAAGGCCGACTTGAGCATGTGGTGGGCCGTTGCGATGTGGTGCTTTGCGTTCGGGGCCGGACCCGAATACACGCCATCTTCGCGGACGGCCTTCCACGTGCAGCGGGCGAGACAGTCGAAAGGGACGGGGTGTAGGCCCTCACTCATCTCGTACGCGCTGAAGAGCCTGATCATCGTTCTCAGGGCCTCGATATCGTCTTCTGCTTGGCTGCACCAGGGCCTGATGACGAGCTTGTTGTGTGCGAGTGACCGCATCACCGTGTGCCAGGGCGCCGGCGCCGGCTTCCTCCTGGGCCCCGATCGAACACATACAAGCTGGATGGCGCGCCTCAAGGAGTCGCATCTTCCTAGCACGTCAGGCCGTGGTGTGTGCATGGGCTCATTGGGATTATGGACCCATCGCTTGCGCGCCTGCTGGGAGCATAGCAGGCCAATGTACGCGTGGAAAATTTGCAGCGGAATCTGTGCAAGGCTTTCGTAGGTTGGGGCCAGTGATCTCGTCAGGTCGCCGATTGCCGTCTTGTCCAGAGGACTGTCCTTGAGATAATCTGCGGCCTCATCAAGAGATGTAGCGTTGCGCACCAGTAATGCAAGACAGTGTTTGACCGGCCTGTTCCCATCCCGCAGCATCCTCTCATATAGATCTGTCACAGATAACGGGCGCAACCGCTCACGTTCGAATTCAGTCAAGTTGACCTGGTATGGCGGGTAGACCTCTTTGGCATCACCCGGGAGGATCGAGGACTCATAGTCGATTTCCGCAGAGAACAACTTGGAAAACATTTCCGCATACACCTGGAAGTTTGGTTTGATACCGGCCAAGGGAGGCTCCTGGAATAATTTCCAGGCCTCGTACGCATTCCTTGTTGCTTTGACCTTGGCCGCCCAGTCCGAAAACACTGCTAAAGACCTGTTGGTGCCAGACCACAGCCTGGGGGCCCCTGAGCGTGTCTGGATGGTGATCGACTCGTCAAGTCTCGCACCTCCCAGGGTGTCGAGCGCGCTATCCACTGCATCATCAGCGTATCCCTCTGACCTCTTGAGGATGCCAGCCCTGACGCTTCTGCTGAGCCACTTTTCCACATCTTGTCCCTCGTCCGTCCCGTCCAGTTGTCTTCTGTATGGCGGCCACGTTTTGGAGTGCCGGATTGCCGTCTGCTTCTCCATCTCGGACTTTCTTGACCCAATGAGTACCATTCTGATAGCCCTGTAGCTGAACCTATCGACGATGAATGGTCTTGGCCGACCGGCAGAGAAGCTCAACAGTATCCTTTGGGCTCTCCAGTTATGCTGAAGATTATTGAGGGGGCTGATCGATGACACCCGGCGGAAATTCTGTATTGCGTAATTGAAGACTGTGCACTGATCTGAATATCCAGTGCGGCGGTCGCTTTTGTTGGGTATTCTATCATCTGGCATCACCCGCAGGTAACTGGCCACCAGTCTGGCGATGGTGACGATGGAAGAAGGCCATGTCCTCAAGCAGTGGTGTACAAGACGATTTATAAGAAACATAAAATGCACCGGTGTCATGTTGGAGGCATTATCCAGCGTGCGTCCTAGTATACCCTTTGGAAGTCGTTTTCGGTATTCGGGGTCAGGCGTGCAGTATGTCCTTGCAATGTAGTCATACAAGCCCGTCAACGAGGTGCCTTTACTCATATGTTCGTCGGTCCTGAGTATTGCCATGAGAACGAAGATGGGCTTATGACGATCAGAGGAAAGGAACCGTTCGACTTTGACATCCGTGTCATCAGGTTCCAGAATCCAGACCCAGTGGCCCAGGTCATCCTCACCAAGACCCTTAGGAGCGATCTTGTTGAGACGAGCCGCCCAAAGAGCTGGATCTTGAAGGAACTCCGACACACTGGTCTCCATCCTAGCCTCCTCTTGCCTCAGAACGAACTGGTGAGCCATGACAGGTAGCCGCGGGCTCTTGGACCTGGCGACCTGGCGCGTCATCCTCCACACATTCCATGTCAGATCGGCGCCTCGGCATCGCAGTCGTTGGACGAGTAGATCGGTCGGTGAGAAGGTTAAGTAGTAGTTAAGTCTCCGTCTACGTTGTCCACTATAAGGAAAATAGGCATTGGCGCCATGACGAGAGTCTGGGACAGTAGACTCTATGCGCTGCGCAGCAGTCCACTTGGGACGCTTGAGGAGGAGGGGGAATGTGACGCATTTCTGGACCAATAAGTCAGCCAAAGCATCTCGTCTCGTCTCGTACAGTAGAAGTATCCCGCCCGAGAACAAGAACTCACGTTCTGAGACAGAATATTCGGGCGAGCTTCCGTAAGGTGGTTGACGAGGCCGAGTCGCAGCATACCCACTGAGAGGGCGGGGGATGTCGACACGCGAGTAAGATTCAAGCCCACAAGAAGGGGAACAGACCGTGCGGGAGGATGTGACGGCGGCAAGTGCTCATCTCGATACCTTGAGGACGAGTCGCAGTCCTTAGTGGCAACTAATGGTACACAATCAACAACAAAAAGGGTCGCAAACAGCGAATTGATGCTGAAGATTCCAAGTCTTTTTTTGGTTTTCGAATATCAAGTTGGGGGAGCATGGGAAGGTTGGGGAACATCAATTGGGGTACTGTAAACAGTGGCACGGTGCCTACAGTGTCCCCCCCAACTCTACCCAGTAGAAACGGGACGTTGCAGCAAACGGGGGGTAATTACTGATTACATAACTTACGTGTGGCTGTACAGTTTCAATGGTCACACGCCCCGGACACAACGAACTGATGGGGGATGAGGGATGGATACCTAACTTATAGATGATGATAATGATTGGATTGATTGGAGTTCCAACGACAGCGTCCCATCCAGCCCAAGCCGAAAAAGCTGTACGATAAAAACAAACACCCAAAAGACCCCCAGATGTCCTGATGTCCCCCATCAAGCGCAAGCGACCTCACGACGCAGCGCCCGAATCTCCACCCAGCGCAGGCGAGGAGCAGCAGCAGCAGCAGCAGCAGCAGCAGTCCAGCGCCGTCAGTCGCCGTGCAACACGTCACACCAGTCAGGCCTCGACGATAGCCCCGCTACCTTGGCAAGCCGATCCGGAGCCACGCCGCCGACGCCGAAAGCGCGCCGAATCCGACGACCGACCAGATTTGTCGGGCAATAATAATAATAATAATAATGGAGACGATAACGACCGAGCGCCCCCTCCGAAATTGACGAGGACCGTCGGACTTAGGAGCCGTGCTGTGTCTGTTGGTCCACCAGCAGCGTCGGGTGCTGGTAGTAGTGGTGGTAGTGGTGGTCAAACCAGGCCGCAGCAGCAACAGCCGCGTCGGCCCGTGCTGCGGGCTACCACGAATCAGGCCCATTTGGATCCCGGGCTGAAGTCCGCCAGGAAACTCGTCCGCCACCAGCGACATACTGATGATGAGGATGATGATCCGGAAGACCACCACCACCACGGCAATGCAAATGGTCCTGCCACCAACCCAATTCACGTTGGATCACAAACTACGAACCTGAGACACCGTGGTTCAGCTGCTGTTGCTGCTGCTGCTGCCCCTGTGGGTCCGACAGTAGGGAGTAGTTCCCTGGCCGCCCCGTCGTTGAAGCAGCCGCCTCTACAGAATCAACCCACCCCACCGAAGACTCCCTCCTCCACCACTGCTGCTCCGATGACACAACTCCCTTCCCGGTCGGTCAGGGTCTCGGATCACGTCGCCGCCAACACGAGCAAGCCATTTGCACCACCGAGTACTACAAATCCCACAACCCGACAGCCACTGAGGCCAGCCAGGAAGCAGCAACAGCTCGCAAAGGACCAAAAGAAGCCCAACACCGTCACCCGGAACATCGATAAGGTCGTCTTCGGCAACGTGTGCTTTTCAACATGGTACCACTCTCCCTATGGAACCGAAGCGCTGGGGGATGCATCAGGGAATAGCGGCAAGGCGGGCAACAGCACCGGGTCTTCATCACACGATGGGAGCATCAAGGAGGAAGGGGCCCACCCGAACAATACCACCCGGAAGACCAAGGAGGACAAGCTAGACAGGCTATACGTCTGCCCGTGCTGCTTCAAGTACTCCAAGGAGCTCGTGCCATGGTGGCAGCATGTCCACCTGTGCGAGCGGAGGAACTACGTCCCGGGCGAGAAGATCTACACACATCCTAGAGGTCGGCGGACCCGCCAAGTCCCGGTCGGCACGACGGCGGCACCGGCAGCAGCAGCAGCAGCAGTAACGGCAACAGTAACAGCATCAGCGGCATCCAAGGGTCCGGGACGCAAGAGGAAAGGCCCGGACCCCACTGCCCAGACCGTGGAGGAGACGGTCGAGGACCAAGGGGAGTGGTCCATCTGGCAGGTCGACGGGGAGACGGAAGGTCTCTTCTGCCAGAACCTCTCCCTCTTCGCCAAGCTGTTCCTCGACAACAAGTCCGTCTTCTTCGACGTCGTGTGCTTCAACTACTTCCTCCTGGTCCACACGACACCCCGCCCCCGCCCGTCCCCGCCGGCAGAAGGAGGAGGAGGAGGGGACGACCAACAATTGTCCCAGCCGCCCCCCAGCAGGCGCCAGATCGTCGGCTTCTTCTCCAAGGAGAAGCTGTCGTGGGACAACAACAACCTGGCCTGCATCCTCATCTTCCCGCCCTGGCAGCGCAAGGGCCTCGGCGCGCTCCTCATGGGCGTGAGCTACGAGATCTCGCGGCGCGAGGGCATGATAGGCGGGCCCGAGAAGCCCATCTCGGACCTGGGCAAGCGGGGCTACAAGCGGTTCTGGGCCGGCGAGATCGCCTCGTGGATCCTGAACCTGGACACCTCATCCACCTCCACCTCCACCTCATCCACCACCACCAACGGGGGTCAGGAGGAGGGGGAGGGGGAGGAGGTCATCGTCGACGTCGAGGAGTGTAGCAGGGCCACGTGGATCGTGCAGGATGACTGCCTGGCCATGCTGCGGGAGATGGCCGTTGTGGAGGAGGCCGGGATGGGCCCGCCCAAGCCCAAGAGGCGTGAGGTGTTACCGGATGACGGGGAGGAGGACGGCGGGGAGGCTGCCCCCCCTGTTACCGGCGGGGATCAGGATTCCAAGGAGGTAAGGGAGGTGCGGCGTGTACGGATCTCCAAGGACGCGGTCTGGAACTGGGTCAAGGTGAATGGGATCAGCCTTGAGAAGGCGTGTGACCCAAATGGCTTTGTCGATGGGTACGCTATCAAGAGGAAGGCTGTGGAGGAAGAGGATGTTTAGAACCTATCGCTATTCCAGATGGACAGCGCAGCTTTAGATGCAGTGGGTGGTTTAATGTTGGCCGTGGATGCATGGTTGTCATGCTACTGTCTTTTGGTCTATAAACTGTCCGGTGCTTACCACCAGGCACACCCTTATGCCAAAGAATTGTCCGTATATACCTCTACTAAAATATATGGAGAAGAATCCATTGGGCATAAATGAGTCGCCCCATCTATATACCATCCATACCTGTTGATCTTAAATGTGATACTCCAAGTTACTATTTTCGGTAAGGAGCTTGGGCCCCCGGCACGACAGAGCTGACAGCTTACTTAGTACCTACCCAAGTACCTACTGTTACACCAAGAAGCTGAACTGCATCCCATGCTCATTTCGGATGCAGCCCACTCGGGAACATAACAAACCGGCTTGCAGCCTTAAAGCCCGACAGCTTGTCTTACACTACTTGTCGTGGAAAACAGCACCGTGATGAACTCTACCATTCCGTATCGAAATGAAGCTCAAGGAACAGTGTGTGACCATTACAAATTTAAAACCAACCTGTCACTACTATATGCCTTTTGTTTTTGGTATGGAAACGCTTAAAAACACCCTTAGCTCGTTACCGTTGCAGCCGAAGCTTCCGAATGACGGGCAGTGAGCTTGAGCTTAACCACAACCTCAGAAATGAGGCTCATATCTGACATGCAGTCGTCGTTACACAACAGGGATACACACCACAAAACAAGGTCGACGGGTGGTTGCGGATTGTTTTGGGCGGGAAAAATTTTCTGGTGCACTTCAACCTCATCCCCCGTGAGTCCGAATGTCAACAGTGTGAAGTTTCTCATCATAGTTGATCATTGATGGAGCCATCCTGATATCCTGGACTTGCTGGATCTGGCATACGGTTCGGATGGGTATCTTGAGCCATACATTTCCTGGATTTCTTACCCTAGGACATCTTGGTGCATAAAATCGTTGAGGCCTGCAAAGCCGTTATCTTCGTTCATCTTATGTCCTTGACGGGGAGCGCGTCAAGGAACGAAACTCTATGACGACAAAGTCGGGTAGTGCCTCAGCCTCAGCGAGCGGCCATTTTGGGACGTACTTCCTAATTTCCCACGGTCGAAGAGCTACTGTAGGAGCTGCTAATTGGGGGTCGTGAGAGATGTGAAGCCGTTGCTTTTGGGCTCGCATGGCACAAGCGCGCCAGCGCGCCAGCACACCCTCCCTTGACAGGTCCGCGATGTCCAACAGTCCGTACAAAGCAGACCTGATGAGAGGTTTGGTGTACCATGACAGCAGTAAGCAGGATTCCGGGCTGAAAGATCTCAGGATCTTTGTCTGTCATGGATTTCCCATGGCATTCGCTCCATATAGAATATGATGAATCCTGGAAGTGGTTGTGAGTTGCTGGAAGGAGAATCGATGTGTAAGTGCGACGAGCGTCTGCAAGCGTGTAATAAGACAAGGGATGTTGAAACTATATTGAGTCGCGCGTCAAATGCCAAAGTTGGCAGCTGGCTGGAGGGAGGCAGGGCCCTGCAGTGAAGAGTAAGCACACCTTCAAGTGAAGGTTGAGCATTTCAACACCTGCAGAAGTGCTGCATAGGTGCTCACCTCGAATTAGAGGGGATCAATGTCTCTTTTGAATGCCTTGTTGGTTCCCCGATCTCAAGAGGGTCCCGATATCGCCCGACCTCAAGTGTCGTTCCGGCTTCCGGGGCGTCATTTTTCCTTTCCTGAAGGCTTGGAGCTGGGATGGTGGACCCACATCTGCCATGATGTAGTGGGCTCGAGTGTTTCTGCTTTGACTGCCAATTGGTCCATGTTATCGAAGTCTCAGTCCGTTTGGGTTGCTGGCTGGTAAGAAGCTCCTGGTCCGTGTCCACCCTTTCACCTGACCTCCGCTCTGTCCTTTTCCCTTCCTTTCTCATTTTTTCCCTCATCCACACCAAGCCAACTGTCCGACTTGCAGTCTTCAGCAATCCGCCCAAGCCTTCCCTTCCATCGAGAATTGTCCTCTTTTTTCACAACTCTCCCTCCATCAGTCACAATGGCCTCTACTCGTGTGCTCGCCTCTCGCCTGGCTTCCTCCATGGCTTCCTCGACCGCTAAGGTCGCTCGCCCCGCCATGCGTGTCCAGGTTGCCAACGCTTCCAAGCGTACCATCACCGGTAAGGAAACCCATCTCGAGCTTATCGCCGCACAGCCGTCGACCTCAAACGTCATCGGCCCAAAGCTTCACAAGGTCAATTGAGACCTCAATCGACCTCGATAGGACTCAATTGACCCAGTCGAGTCCACCACCATGTCGCCGTAGCTCCCGATCAATACTGAGAAAATCTCTTCTATAGGCATGAGCAAGCCCAGCCCTCTCCAGGCTGCTAAGCGCCAGACCATCCTCAACGCCACCACCCGCTCTGCCTTCAAGCAGCAGGCTCGCCCCTACAGCTCCGAGATGGCCAACGCCCTGGTTGAGGTCTCCAAGAACCTGGGTATGGGTACCGCCGCCATCGGTCTGACTGGTGCCGGTATTGGTATTGGTCTCGTCTTCGCCGCTCTCCTGAACGGTGTTGCCCGCAACCCCGCTCTCCGTGGACAGCTGTTCTCCTACGCCATTCTGGGTTTCGCCTTCGTCGAGGCCATCGGTCTTTTCGACCTCATGGTTGCCCTCATGGCCAAGTTCGTACGTGCAACCCTCATAACCATTCCATCAAGCGTTCATCGAAAAATAAAAAATATCTCGAAAATGCCTCACCAACAAAATCAACCACATAACTACCGCAACAACACACATGCACCATGCAGAAAACCCTCACAGCACCGCAATTCATCACCACCGCAACGCACCGTACAGCAGAAGCAGAATACTGACAAATTTGATCTCGCAGACGTAAACAATTTCTTCATTCTGTCATCCGACAAATGGAGCAGGCCTTGCCGAGAATTGATGGGCCAAATGCTGGGAGCTGGAAGGTGCGGGGGAACCTCCGCCAACTGCTCGACGGCATTGACGACAAACATGGGATGAGCATTGGCGGCGTGTATTGCATAGAAGGGTGCCGCGTCGGGGATCATAGATCATAGAAGGCGCGCAAAACTTGAGCGTTCTCAAGTCTTCGGGAACTGTAAAATAGCAATGCCCAGTCCAGCCCGATCCACTGGATCCCGACCCCAAACCGATTCTTTTGTGTCCAACTCTTTTTTCGAGACTGATTTTCCAAGTGCATACCGATGGGCAATCATTACCAGTGAAGCTTTTGGCTGAGGCCGTCTGCATCTTGCAGGTGGCTGAAGATGACGATGCTGCAACTCCACAGGAGCTCCTTGATATGGCTTGATAATGCTGTGCTAGTGCTATACTGGGCTCTCTGCTTTGGCAGTCCGTTCCAGGTGGTGCCCCATGACGTCTACTGAGACGAATTGAGTCTGTTGGGCAGCCTCGCGGCCGCATAACCCGAGAGCTTATCGAGCTCAGGCCGAGCTCAGAGCCGATCTGATAAAATGGCTCGCCCGAGGGATTTTCTGGGGAAAGCTCCATCTCCGCGATAATTGATTATCGTGCACCTTGTGGGGAAAATACCCGTAGCTTGCGGGCGGGTCAACAGAAGGCCCAGTCAACTGGTGCCTCGAATCAGTGATCCAGTCAGTGCGGCTGGTGGGGCGACTCAGTTAGCGTGTCAGTTTGTCTTTAATAAACCACCCCCCCTCCCCTCCCTCGTGGACCACTTCCCAGGTGGGATGATGTTTTTCGATTGTTGATGAAGCATGCACGCTCCAGTTCAGGACTCCAACAAGAGTTTGACGGACGGTTTGACAGCAGGAAAACATGACAGATTTGATGGAAAGGGGTTCGAGGAGATGCATTGACGTTGTATTTGTCTCGAGATGCCCTTGACCCTTTCCCCTCACCTCGTGGACCACTCGCTTCTTCAAGGTCACGTGTACCCTTCCCCAGGACCAGGGAAGGTGCAGTTGACTTGAGGAAAGAAATGGCCTGACTTTACCCCACAATCTTCGCTTTTTTTTTTTACCCCATGGGACAATTCGACAGCACAGGGCAAGTGCCGTCCGGGGCATCGCCTGATAACTTCCAAGGTTACTTGAGTACTGTACATCAGGTCCATGCACACCCATGCTGCCATGGGAAGAGATGCTTATCTGGTCGGAAAGGATACATAAGAACGGCACCCCCCCCTCTTCTTCCACTCCCTATGATCAAGGTGTTGCTGCCATCCAAAATCGTACGCTCCACAAATTACTAGCCATCGAATGCCAGGACGACAACAATATCAACATCAACCCTAAAGTCTCATGTCAAAGCCATACTTGTGCGTTGGACACTTCGTACCTGGGCATTGGCGCTGTCCTCGACTGCATCCATCACCGTCCACTCCCCAGACCAGACGCCACAGCTTGCATCTCGTGGCAGCTTTGGCACTCTGGGGCAATGGTTTTGCCAGGTCATTGGGATACATACCTGGATGATTCAGGCAGTTCATCTTCGGACGACCCTCATTCTCTTACTGCCTTTATCTCGAGACAGCCATGTTACACTTGAACCAGATCAGGATGGTCAAATCAACCCGACTGAGAGACTCACTGAAGCCTATTGTTGTATCCCTACCCCGGAGCGCAACATGGAGCACACATGCTCCTTTACTTCCTCATCTACACGGTTTCCTCTGGGAAAGCAAGTAAGGGGTCCGGTTTACCCCAGAAATATGTTCACATGTTTTGATATAAGTGAAGTCAAACTCATCTTCTCCCCAGCAAATTGGAACAACGCCGTATGGCCTGGCCTGCCCTACAGACAGACCACTCAACACTGCGTGGTAACAGTAGTATTAAATTCGCACTATGATTTCTGAAGAGCTGCCTAGGTGGCTACTACAATACAGTCACCATCCTCATCTACAGGACTCTGTGGCTCTCTTGACCTATTCATACTATTCCCAACCTTCCGAGCCTGTTGTTCAGCCTTATATATAGCCTCGATATTAGCAAACTTAGTATTAGGACTCATCTCGACCCCCAGCCCCCTCCTCCCCCGCCGCCCCGTCCCAGACCCAGCAGCACCCATGTCCGCCCCAGCCCGATCCCCCGGCCGCTCAACATATCTGCTGCTCCGCCTGGTCCGGAGCACCGGGTTCCGACCGAGGAACCTCTCGATCCAGCGCCTCCCCAGGGGCCGGGTGTCACCCTGGCGGGCCAGCACCCGCTCCGCGAACCCCTTCAGCTGGGCATGGGTCGGGCGCACGCCCAGCGCGGCCTGCGTGAGCATCCACTGCGTCAGGCTGGCCTCCTGGGCGTGGGTGAGCCTCTGTAGCTCCTCGGAGGACGTCCGGTGCGGCTGGGTGCCGTGGAGTCGGTTGTATAGGGTGGTCCTCGGAACGCCGAATTTGACCGAGGTTTGTCTGATAGAGGCCCCGTTCTTGATGGCCTCGACGGCGTTGTTGACGTCTGTTTCGGCGTACTTCTTCATTATGCTGTTTGATATATCGTGTGGTGTTTCAACTTTGAAGCTATTCAGAAGAGAAACGTATACAAAATAGGGGAAAGAAGAATAGGGGAGTGGATATTGATGTGGCTGGTTGTGGGGTGTCCAAATGCCAGGGTGTCCATAATACTGAAGGGAGGAGGGTCCATCGTGTTGCGCCGATGTTAGTATTCATATCAAGTCACCGTTGCACATGCACACACACACACGTCAAAGGAGACATTCAGCAGAAGCCTACATTTGACCATTCACCTCGATCTATCAAGAACAGCCCTTCTTCAGTGCCCACCATATCCCCTAGCCCGTGCCAGCTGGAACTGCCCAGAATTCCTGCCGTTCATCACCGGTATGGGCGGCCTCTTCTCGTTCCTCACAAGCGAGTTCACAGCAGCCCACATCTCCATGATACCTGACCTCCTCGCCGGTAACATGATGTACTGTAGACTGTAGAGGTTCTTGCGGTTGATAGGCGGGACGAACTTGCCGGTGAGCAGGCAGAGAAGCACGCGCGGGGAGAGGTAGTGTTTTCGGATACGTGAGGCCATCTGGAAGTATTGATGGAACATGGCACGGAAGGTGAGGGGGATTGACTGCGTGTGTTAGCCTTTGCACGGGAGATGCGGAGGCCATCGAAGTGGAGAACATACCTTGAGGTAGATTACGGATGTTGAAGGGAGGTCTGGTATAGAAGAATTAGGTACGAGTCCCTGTTCTTGGGTATCTCGAAGTTCATAACGGATGCCGCCTGGGACCGTGTCAGTAAACATATCATCCAAGCAGTCAGGACATACAACGTGATGTAACACACCTGGTAGCCTCTGAGGATCCTTAATCCGGAGCATCAGAGCAAAGAGGGGGAAATGATTTAGACAGGAGAGTAGGGTATCAAAAGCCGCCTTCAAGGAAATGATGACCATCCTCGCAATGGCAAAGTTGAGATAGAACACCACTACAGTCGGCAGCAGAAACAGTAGAAGACAGAAGACGATGGTGCCGACCAGGAGCTGATCGAGGTCGTAGTCACAGGAGTCTATACGATTCCGCAGGACGTTGTGTTTCTTTCCCCGGAAGAGATGAAATAGGGATATGAGGATGGTCAGTTGCCAGTGGTAAATACGGGCGGAGGCGAGATAGAATGAGTATATATGGATGGTGAGAATGGAGAGGAGGTCTGAAAACACGGCAATAGGCATGCTGGCACCGGCAAAACTGGTGAAACCAATGAACCAGATGACAGCAGGTAACGCCGGACGTAGTGTGTCAATACAACCTAAGACTGTTGTCAGTTGCTGTACATGGCGAGAGTAGAAATGCGATGACTTACTGGCCCAATAGTCGATGACCCACAGGAACAAGTCGCCGAGAAACGCCGCCAGCTCGGTATTAAGTTTCAACCCGGCCGGCCAGCCCATGAGCCACGAGATGCCGCTCTGCAATGCCTCCACGGTATAGGTCGTCAAGATGACACTGATCTGGTCCGCAACCCAGCCAGCGTTGTCGATAATGTAGGAGCCCAGTGCAATCCCGATGATCACATCGTTGGCTACCAGCCAGAGGCTATTGTAGAATCGGATATAATCAGGATGACTGGTCGTCACACTTTCCCAGTCATTCTTCCTCTGCCTCAAGGTCACATATTGCATCGGCCAGTAACAGAATTGTTGTAGTCGAATCTCAACCTGCTGCGCTGTAGCCGAGACGTCCTTCAAAGCGGCCATATGGGGCTGGGGTCGCCACTCCAGGATGATTAACAGCAATTCCGCCGCTATCCGATGGCCGACCAGCCCAAAGATGAAAGCCTGTCGAATGATTGGGAAGATGTAGACGGTGACTAATTCCCATATCCAGAGCAAGACAAAATTCTTCATGGTGTTTGCAGACTCTACCACACGCTCAGACACACTAAGACTTCGCTTGGGTCTTGTCCCTAACCTCAACGCGTTCTTCTGGAGGAGCGTCTCGAGCTCTGAGGACCAGTTGATCTGGTTGACAATCTTGGGCAGCGCCTTTTCTTTGCTCGAGGGTTGTCGCTTCGTGATAGAATGCTGTTTCATCTTCTCCATGAGTTTCTCGGTCTTTTCCCTTCGGATCCTATCTTGTCTCTCCTCTTCTGCCTCGGCCTCGCCCATCGGTGCTACTCTCTCGTCCACATGCTTGTCCCCCAAAGCTAGCGCAATGGGATTGAGCGAGATGTACTGCATTCTCGTAGGCAACGGTCGCTGGAACAGGATTATCTGGATACTGGAGGCCTTGGCGCATCGCACTTGGGGAACACGCGTGTTCGGGTCGATCGTTACGCGTACCCATGAAGGTTCAATCATGACCGAGTCGTCGGTATCTGACACGCCAAGGACATGCATGCATGATTGACCACATAGCTCGAATATTCGTCCTATCGGGTGGGGGGCGCTTCTGAGCAGGGTGTGAGACTTGAGCGCGCCCTCGACATGCCGAGCCTAGTATTACTTAGCAAGACGAACCGAGTGGACATCGACCATGGGACTAACATCGACAGCTTCGAGGATGGCGACCACGAACACATCCAAGGCGGAGTTCCTCCAGCCCACGACGACCCCAGGCAAGGACGGCCTTGGGATGTCGATCGGCCAGAATATGCGCATCAACCCATCATGCTCTGGCATGACAGACAGCCTCGATGGACGCGGGCCTGCGACGCTAAAACGAGCCCCTCCTTCTCAATTGCTCTCGTGCAGATATGCCTGATCCGGTTGATCGAGGGTGCTTGCGAAGTGGTCAGCGCGGTTTCGAGAGGGAATGCCGGAGGGCGGGGCGCCAAATGGCCGAGGGCTGGTCGTACCAGGTCTGACTCTCTTGCTGCCAGACGTGCCACAGGCAGGAAGACGACGAGGAAGAACAGTGACAGTACGACGAATCCGTATGCGGCGCGCGACTAGAGAGGGGAAAGAGAGACAAGTGTCGATTAGATTCGGGTCCATATTTCGTAGAGGGGCACACAGGACTCCCAAGAGAACACCAGTGTTGACAAGACTTACAACTACTCCGTGGTCCCAGGCAAAGATGGCAAGCTCATAGAGCCTCGTAACAAGGTCCCATCGAGCGGTGGTGTAGCCAGCTACGAAGATTCCGATCGCAAGGACGGAGAAGGGGTGCATAGAATCGCCGTCGCTACGTTAAGCGCATTCCGAGTCGATGGGGCAACTGTATGCACGGGGTTGTTTTCCACGGACAAGTACTAGCAACCTTTGGTCGAGGTACACGAATGTCGCGGGTTGCTGTGGACTTCGTTGGTCAATTCGGTGAGGGCGGATGATTTGAGGTCCTCAAAGGGGTGTTTTTTTTGGCATGAACAAGAGTAACAGTCGCACGAGCTGTTGATATCGAGCAATTTGGAAATTGTATCCACGCGGCTTGAAGACGTACGTCAGGAAGCTTGGCTGCTAGCTGCTACTTAGGCTGCTTGGAAAGTCGAGAGCTTGCGGTTTGCAGATCCAGGGCTGCCAGGTGCTGTCGCAATCTCAAGCTTGGCGGGCTTCGTTCAATTAAACACCCGCAGCCCCTGCTAAGTGGACCATCCTCTCCACACCCGGGGTCGCGGCTCAATTTGCCTGCCGTCGCTGTCCTTGTTCTAGACCTCAGTCGAGCTCTGGCCCCGGTCTCGAGGTTCTTTTCTATCCATTAAGGGGCAATTTTAGGTCTAAAGTCCGCATGTGAAAGGCGTTGTCGTATTCATTGTAGAAGAGACCTGCTCGTTCCTCGCTGAGGGAGTTTGATGGAAAGGAAAAGAAAGAATCAACAAAAGGCATCATGTCGAATAGCCTGCTTGGTGGTCTGCGACTACCTGGGAACTTGAGTCGATTGATTCAATCTGTAAATGTAACGGTTTCGACCATCTGAAGCCAGCTGCCTTACGAGAGTGGCAGTTGTGTGGCCGTGGTGTGTTTTGTGAAAAGGAATCATGTGAAGATATGTACTGACACGACGTCCATTTGCCCCCTATTTTAGATACAAGGACTTATAGAACCAGCGATTTGCACATATTTCTTGCAAAACATTCTCCCATCTTCCCCTTTATCCCTTCTAGTCCTTCTCTTCTTTTCGTCCATGACACGTGATCATAAGGGATAAACCTGCCCACAGAGAGCCCGCTATGCCCGTAGTTGAGGCACTGCACTTACAACCAACAATACCCTCCCTCCTCCTGTATACAAGACAGCAGGGAATCAATTGCGAACTCTCATACTCTCCGGGATAATCTTCAAAGACATGCTGACCATGTACCTTGTACCTAGGTGGCCATCACCAAGTAATGCCATCATCGCATGAAAGTTTGATACTGGCATGGGGGTTTTACAATGGGATGCTACAGGCGAGATGTCTTGTATTGAGGAGAACGGACGTGAGCCCTTGAGATTTATCGTTTCAGATGCCTAACGCCAATAAATGCCCAGAAAATGGTATGCTGTAACAAGTGTCTGAGTTGGAAATCGGACTCATTTCCGTTTCATATGTATAGCATCGTTCTCCTTGTTGTCCTCTCTAGCTTCCTCGAGAAGCTTGTCAATGCCCCTCTCCTTCAGGGCGACCTGTTGATTGTTAGCCTAGTTCCCATGAGAGTCGTGGAGTCTTCAATCTGGAGCTTTCATCTGAATAAATCAGACGGAGAGATATCATACATTTAGGCATTTCTGGTAGTCTTTGAATAGAATTGAGCACTCATTGTCATTGGTCTTGCCAACACCTCTCAGGTACTCTGCGATAATCGCTGTCAGTTTTCTTCTCCTAAGAGGGTCAAATCTCTCCCCTTACTTACTTTCACTGTACCATTTCAGAAAACAAGTATCATACTTCCTACTCTTCCATCAGTCAGACACCTCAGAATACAAAGATCGACAACACTCACTCCTTCACCTCATTGCACTCCGGAGCAAGAGATGCAGACATCTTGACGAGATTCTGCCTTCAAGACTACTTTTGGAGAGCTTTGATACTCTAAAAGAGGTATGGATGGAGTCGCCTTCAAGACTGCAGTCTTTCGTACCGCAAGCTGACCCAGATGACAGTTAAAGCCTTTCTCTTCGAGAGCGCAAGTTGTCTCTGAGATGTAAATGCTTCCGGCGACAATCCCGATGAGGCGAAAACAAGACTTTCTTTACAAGACTATCGAACGAGATATTATCCACAAGAGCCTGTCGAATTTTGAAGAAAACCTGTCCAAAAGATTGTCATAAAGGAGAGGCAGATGAAGTGTATTGAAGTGTAGGGGAAGGGAGTCGAAGCTCCGTCATTCAGCAACAACTTAGAGCATCACGCCCTGAAGCGGTTCTTATCTTATCGGTGCGGACACACCGTACTGCTACCTCAGTCCCGGCAAATTTGCGCCTACAACCAGCCGTACGCCAAGTACCGAGTACTTGAACAGACGGTTCGACCCGCAATAAACATTTGGGCACGCCCTGGAAGCACCCTGTGCCTGCCGCAAACCCCGGAAATTTTCAAGTTTGACGGGACGACGAGCTTCGAACGACTCTGCTTTACATTCATTTTTCGACCAGACACGCCAACGTTTGGCGCAGTTCTTCCCTCCTTTACTCAGCCATGGATCCCTCACAAGACTTCAAGTCCTTACAGGACAAGATCCAGGCCTCCCTGGTCTCGACCACCAAGGCTGTCCAACGGATCGCAAACGAGGACCTCGGGTTCCAGCGCACCGTCAACCCTGCGAGCGGCGACCGTCTCGAGGAGCAGTCGACGCGCCTGCTCAGCCTTTCCAACGACTTGCTCAAGTCCACCGCCAAGGCCACTGGCCAGAAGCCGGTGGCTGATCTGGACGATGCAGAAGACGTGGACATACAGTGGCGCGGCATCGTGGACGTGATCGACGGGCTCCTCGAGAAAGCCGATACCTGCCTCGACGAATACACGGGTCTGGTCAAGAGGAAGGGCGACTTCCCCGAGACGCAACCGCAGAAGAAGACCAAGACGAACGACCGACTCGATTTCAACTTCCGACGGGCCAACATCATGAAGCCGCAGAAGGCATTCGAGAAACAGGTCGACAACTTCGCGACCGGCCCCTGGAAGCCACTCCTGACACGGAAACCACATGCTATTGTGCCTTTGGAGGAGAGTCTCGGTATTTTCGTCGACGAGAACGGCCACCAACAGTATGACTACACATCTTTCCTTCCTCTTCTCAGTCTTAACTGGAGCGGCAAACCTCTGGAGGAAATGAGCAAAGCCACGAAACAGGCACTCTCCAAAAGAAGACGAAATCTGCGGGGCATGGGTTCAGTACTAGATGCTAACGGTCACTTTAGATTTAAGCACCCTTACGAGACAGAGATCCTGAACTTGAAGTACCCTGACATCACATACGAGAAACGGGACCCGATACCTTACCAGCCGATCGAAACGACCTCTGCGATATGGGTCGACACTTACGAAGGAGTTCTTGAAATGCTAGAGGAGCTCAAGCAGGCCAAGGAGATTGCGATCGACTTGGAGCATCACGACTACCGCTCTTACCATGGACTGCTGTCCCTCATGCAGATCAGCACTCGCGAGAAGGACTGGATTGTCGACACCTTGAGACCATGGCGACACAGGCTGGAGGTTCTGAATGAGGTCTTCGCCGATCCCAAGATCCTCAAGGTATTCCATGGAGCCTTCATGGACATGATCTGGCTCCAGCGAGACTTAGGTCTGTATATTGTTGGTCTTTTCGACACATACCATGCCAGTGCGGCTCTTGCATACCCTCAAAAAAGCCTGGCATATCTTCTCAAGAACTTCGTGGATTTCGACGCAGACAAGAAGTACCAGATGGCGGACTGGAGGATACGGTAAATATTGCTCTTGGAGACGCTTTGGTACATACAGCTAACGTAAGAAAGGCCACTACCCGAAGAGATGTTCTACTACGCTCGCTCAGACACCCACTTCCTACTCTACATCTACGACCAGGTTCGGAACGAGCTTATCGAGCGATCCGACCGCAGCGACCCAGAGAAGGACTTGATCGAGTACACACTTCAGAAATCCAAGGAGACATCGCTGGACAGGTACACTTTCTTCGCTTCCAACCCGGAGACTGGCGAGGGAGCGCGAGGATGGTCCAACTTCCTTCAGAAGAACCATGTCAGCCTCAACGGCGAGCAATTCGCTGTCTATAGGGCCGTGCACAAGTGGCGCGATGAGCTTGCTCGAACTGATGACGAGAATCCGACGTTCATCATGCCGCCACAAGTTGTGATGGAGATTGCGAGGATTCTGCCAACCGACCCCAAGGCACTGTGGAGTCTTCTCGGTCATAGCTCTTGCCAGAAGGCGAAGCAGTCCGTCGATGTGCTGTACGGGATCATTGCCGAGGCGAGGAAGGCTGGCGTGGACGGACCGAGCACCACTGACTACTTCAGGAGCCAGTACCATGATAACCATTCTATGGCGGCTATAGCGAAGAGGGAACTCAGCAAGGAGACCAAAACCGAGCTGGACCTCCCTCCGGTCGAAAAACTTCGAAGCGCGACCTCTCAGCTCTTTGGGCCAGTGCCCGTAAGCAGCGTGTGGGAAGACTCTTCGCCGTCGAACAACATTGCTGCGAATGAGCAGATCGCACTGCCCTGGACGCAATTTGTCCAAGATGCGGTGGTTGCTGCATCTCAGCAGGAAGCGGAGCGCAAGACTCAAGATCAGGACATGATCCCTCTTGAGGAGCCACAGAAGGCTGTACCGGCTCCTAAGAATGACTTCGAGCTGGACAACACGGACTTCACTTTGAGGCAGGGTCGGAAGCGCAAGCTGGAGGAGAGCGATGATGACGCTGAAGAAGCGGCCGCCCTGGCCACAGAGGAGATCATCTCTCTCGACGTTGATGGGGACGAACGTAAGCTTAGCAAGGAGGAGAAGAAGAGGCTCAAGAAGGAGAGCCGGGAGGCGCGGAAGGCGAAGAAACAAGCCAAGGCGAACAAGGCTGCCGCTGTTGCCGACAAGGGTGGCGATGATGAGGAGGAGGAGGAACCCTTTGACTACAGCCAGGCCCAGTCCATCCTGAACGGAAAGAGGTCAGCGACAGCCCACGCCAATGAGGGAGGTAATGGGAGGAAGAAGGCGTTTGATCCTTATGCGGCAAGGATGAACGCTGAGGGCCCGAAGGCCGCCAGGCGGGTGAATTCGGAGAGGCCTGGAAGAACCCTTACTTTCAAGAAGTGAGGTGTTCCTGGTTGATTGGAAGCGGAGGACATGCGTACCATCATAACCATATCAGGCTTTGGTCGAAAAGTGGTGACCAAGGTTCGACGACGGACTACATAAGCCATGGTAGCACGGAAGAGCACGCCGCTGCAGGCTGGCGGTTTTTTTCTGTCTACGCAGCATATGATACAATTACGATGTATCAGGACGAAAGGGCCGAGAGCAGCCAGGGTGTCAGGCTCCCACATATCCAATTTGTATGAACGTCTGGGGGACCCTGCCTGCGGTCCGAGTCGGTTGGCCAGCATTTTGGTCCCCTGGGGATCAGCGATGAGCGGAAATGCGGATGATTTCCATTCCACAAGGGAGAACGTGTGGATAGTTTGCTGACGAGGATGAAGTAAGATCTGCCCGCACGACGGGCAAATAGCTTAGGTCAGTCAATATGGCTGGGTATACTGAAAATCAAGAAAATGATCCTCGAAATTTACGGAGGACTATTCGTTCTACTCGCAAGCCGAACAAACGCTCGCATCGAATACCAAAATAGTGACCTGTGATATATTCTACTAACCTCTGCCAGTATATGAGGAGACACATCGTCCAACCCCGGCGACATTGCGTAGTGCGCATTCGCGCGTGGACTTTTTTTAACTCACGACGGATGCGAAGATTTTTGAAGCTGAGTCGCATGGCATCACACCGCGAGTCTGAGACATTACGGGAACTCACCTGATTCACGCACATCTACAACCATCACATTCTTATACAGGGGACGACATATTCTAGGAAGCCCTTAAGACCATATACATACCTACATTCATGCCCTTACAAGGTACCCTCAACAACAACCATGCCGTCAGAACAGACACTCGTCCCGAAACAACTCCCATCAGACACACACGAGGTCATTGCTGTGCTCGAGTCTATCCACGTCCCGTGGGAGGACTTTGACAGCAGCCCCAGGACGCATGAGGTCCTGCTGTACCAGAACACCAATGCGAAGGAGGACGATGTCGTCGCCCGTATAAAGGACGCCAGCATTGTGATATGCACGACATGTAAATTACCGGCCGAGACATTGAAGCAGGCACCCTATTTGTAAGTCATATATATATATATATGTATGTGTATATGTATATATATACACTATTCCAGTTTTCGGTCTAGAGAGAAGGGCATACATACATATATATATATATATACATAAATCTCATCAACTCGAAAACATATACTAACAAGTATGGAAAAAAAGGAAATGCATAATCACCCACTCAGTAGGGACAGACCACATCGACCTGGCCCACTGCCGCCAGAACAACATCCAGGTCATGAACTGCACCGACTGCAACACCGAGACCGTCGCCGAGCACGCCATGGCCCTCTACCTCGCCACCAGGCGCAGCCTAGTGACGATCCACAACGCCCTCATGCCCATGCCCATGCCCATGCCCATCCCCACCTCCAGCAGCCCGTCAGCGTCAGCGTCAGCGTCAGCGTCAGCGCCAGCGCCGGCCGGCCCGAACGTGTGGAAGACAAGAGGCAGCATGAACGGCCTCATGCGCGACGGCACCGGCGCGCCGCCCAGGACCTGCGCCCAGGAGGTCGTGGGGATAGTCGGGTACGGGGCCGTGGGGCGCCACATCGCGCGGCTGTGTCGTGCGCTGGGGATGAGGGTGAGCATCTCGGGGAGGAAAGGAGGAGATGACGGCGACGGCGCTGTTGTCCGTGGGTTATCCTCCGCAACCTCCTCCTCCTCCTCAACCTCCCCCAGCAGCAGACCCAGCGGGGATAGGAAGGAGGAGGAGGAGGAGGAGGAGAAAGAGGAGGAGGACGAGCAACGCCTCCCCTTCACAACAATCCTCTCCCAATCCACAGTCCTCTTCCTCTCCCTCCCCCTAACACCCACCACGGCCAACACCATCTCCACCCCGGAACTAACCCACATGCGCCCCGACGCCACCATCATCAACGTCTCGCGCGGCGGCATCGTCGACGAGCCCGCCGTGGTACATGCCCTCTCCACCGGCCGCATCTTCGGCTACGGCACCGACGTCTTTGCCCGGGAGCCCGCGGGGGACGCCGGGGACAGCGTGCTGCTGGGGCCCGAGGTGAGGGAGCGGGGGCTCAACCTGACGCTGACGGGTCACCTGGCCTGGTTCTCGCAGACGACGCTGGTCAATCAGGTGCGGCGGGTCCGGGAGAACCTGCGGGCGTACGTGGACGGTGATGAAGGGTGGGGGAATATTGTGGTGGGGAGGAGGAAGGTTGTGTAGCTGGGAATCCGCTGCTGCGACTATGTAGACTTTAACGTTATGCCTCTTATTTGAGATGCTGATATACTAGTCGCCTGTGTGAGAACTACGTGCCCTACGGTATCAAGGTTATCTAGACTTGTAGTAGTCGAGTCGTCGAGTACAAAATCATATAGCTAGATCGGTATATGGGCAACATACTTAGTACTTGAGCACATTCCATGTACAATTCTTGCTTTATGGATGTTCAACCTCTCTGCAAAAACACTTGCGCCCATATAGACGTGGATGTGTTGAAGTACATACAATACATCACACAAGAATCTCAAGAAGTTGATACCCAAACAGACTGCCGAATAGAGGTTATGTATATTGTTTTCCTCAACCGCGTTGAAGCAGTTCAAATCTTGCGAGAAAGCCACACACACACACCAACCCTCCCGAAGAACAAGAACAATTCCCGGATCTGTGGTCTTGTTTTTTTGCAACGCCTGATGAATGCTATGCAATGATGGCCTTTCCCCTATTTCCGAAAATCTTTTTCCTTTTTGTTGTGTTTCCGTTTATATGTTTCGCGAACCCTTTTACACCATAGAAGATTTAAAAATTGAAAAATGAAAAGGAAAACAGGCTGTGGAAGCCTGGGATATCATCACTTTTTTGTTGAATTAACGCCGACCGCCCTTTTTAACCCCACTCCCACCCAAATTCTGTCCATTTCCCATGCTCCAGTGGACTATCTCATCTACCGGTAGATTTAGATACCGGCATCCATGCGCCATCCCTCAACGGGCAGAGGGAAGGTCTGCGACCAGGAGGCAATCTCCTTCCTCAGGTTGTTGATCTTCTCGACCTCACCACCGGCGACCTTGGCCTTGAAGTCCTTGAGCTTGTTGGCCTCCTTGGGCAGCTCAGCCTGGACCTCCTTGCAGATCTTGATGGCATCGTCGATGTACGAGGCGACACGCTCGAAGTCGGCGACGCCGAATCCACGGGAAGTCATGGCGGGTGTGCCAATGCGGATACCGCAGGGGGTCAGGGCGGACTTGTCGCCGGGGATGGAGTTCTTGTTGCAGGCAATGTTGATCTGCTCAAGGACGGCCTCAACACGGGCACCGTCGAGGCTGTAGGGGCGCAGGTCAACCAGGACCATGTGCGAGTCTGTGCCGTCGGAGACGAGCTTGTGGCCGAGGGCCTTGAACTTGTTCTCGAGGGCCTTGGCGTTGTCAACAACCTGCTGCTGGTAGGCTCTGAAGTCAGGAGAGTTGGCCTGCTTCAGGGCAACGGCCAGAGCAGTGATGGTGTGGTTGTGGGGACCACCCTGGTGGCCGGGGAAGACAGAGAAGTTGATGGGGTCCTCAAGGTTGTACAGCTCCTCCTTGCCAGTCTTGGCGTTGACGGATCGGACGCCCTTGCGGAAGAAGATCATGGCACCACGGGGGCCACGCAGGGACTTGTGGGTGGTGGTCGTGACAACATCGGCGTACTCGAAGGGAGAGGGGATAACGCCGGAGGCGACGAGACCGGAGATGTGGGCAATATCGACAACAAGGTAGGCACCGACAGAGTCGGCGATCTTGCGCATGCGGGCGTAGTCGATCAGACGGCAGTAGGCGGAGGTACCGGCGACCAGGATCTTGGGGCGGTACAGCTGAGCGTTCTTCTCGAGGGTGTCGTAGTCAATGATGCCGGTCTCGATGTCAACACGGTATGGCATGGTCTCGAAGTAGGTAGAGACAGCAGAGATCCTTTGAAAGCAAAGTCAGCACGATATTCAGGGCGGACCTCGACAGGAGAGGGACGCACTTCTTGGCGGGGGTCTGGTAGCCGTGGCTCAAGTGACCACCGTGGGGCAGATCCAGACCCATCAGACGACCGTGAGGAGGCATCAGAGCCTGGTAGACCTGCAGGTTGGCAGGGCTTCCACTGAGGCACTGGACGTTGACACCCCACTTGGAGTTGTCGAGGTTGAAGGCCTCAAGGGCACGCTTCTGGCAGAGCAGCTCGATCTCGTCAATGTGCTGGTTACCACCGTAGTAACGAGCACCGGGCAGACCCTCGGAGTACTTGTTGGACATGGGCGAGCCGAGAGCATCGAAGACGGCGCGGGAGGTGACGTTCTCGGAAGCAATGAGGATGATGGACTCCCTCTGGCGCTGGATCTCCTGGGTCATGATCTGGGCGACCTCAGGGTCAGAGTCCAGGAGGGACTTCTCGAGCATCTACGGAACAGTCAGTCGGTGATTGCTTCACAACATCATCAAGTCAAGTGTGTCAGAGTCAGAGTCAAACGGCGGGGTTGACTTACGTCCTTGTGGCCCTGGGAAAGGGCGTATGACGAGTTGGTGGCAGCCATTGTGAATGTGTTTTTTCTTTCTTGTAGAAACTAGAGTTTACTCAAGAACAAGAAGAAGAGAAGGAAGAAAGAGAAAGATGAGTCTTGAAAGAAGAGAAGCTTTTGTGGAGGGGGAAAGGACTGATGATGATGGGGAAGATGTTCGAAGGAGTCACTCAGTTTGGTTCCAAGAAAAAGGTTATTTTAGTCATTCATTCCTTTAGGGTGAAAAAATTCCAAAGAGGGAGGGGAAACATGGGACTTGGCGGGGTTCTGTAGAGCTGGAGGGCGCTGAAGCTCGGGGACCGGATGGGGCTGCAAGGGGGCACCTAGAAGCCCCGGCTGACAGTGGATCCAAAGTCGGCCCTCGATGCGGAGAACAAAGCTGGTGCACGGGTCGTGGGTGGCTGAATGGTGACGGTAGAGCCCTGAGAGCCCTGCGATGTCGCTGCTGCTGTGACACGCGGACATTGATGAGAGGAGGATTGGCTGCCCAGGTGGCTATTGCCCCTACTCTTACTAACTAGTACGTACTATACGTACTTAACCTTCCAAGGTTGTGTGTACAGACACTCGACAGGTCACTTTATGGACAAACCTTGGAACCTTGTTGGAGGTCCAAGCAAGAACAAGTTGAATGAATCATCGAGTTGTTCCCTATTGTGATGCAAATCCCAAACTACCGTACAATCAATCTGTTGCTACACCGAACACTAGAAAAGCCCAGGGTGTGGGTTGACGATGTACCCCTTGAGTAGAGTATAATTAATGCGCACACGACACCAATGCAACCACCCCCAAAAAAAGGAAACCATTCTGTCCGTTATCACATTGCGTTGCGTGTTGATACAATAACACATGAAATTCCTTGGCAAAATCCCTTACTCCTTGGCCTTGGCGATACCAACCTGGTTCTTGCCAAGGTCGTAAATGGAGTACCACGGGCGAAGGAATGCATCTCCAAGGATACCAGCCAGGTTAGCGGGAAGGCTCATACCCATGAAAGCAGAGATGCAAGAGCCACCAGACTCAATGGTGTAGTCGTAGGCATCGATGGTGAAGTTGTGACCAGCCAGGGTGAAGGTGATGTCGGGCAGGTTGTCACGGGTGTTGCACTCAAGGGTGTAGGTTCCACTATAACCTTTCTTGGCACCAATCTGCTTGTTGAGCATCTCCGCGAGATCCGTCTCCAGGGCAATCAGAGACGTGCCAGTGTCCAGGATAATGCCGGCGTCATCGTACGAGGCGGTCTCGCCGTCGACAGTAATACCGTCGAGGTCGACCTCCCAGTAGGCCTTCCGGCGGATGGGGATGTTGACCATCTTGCCAGTGTAGTGGTCCTTGTCAGAGCCACCAAACACGACCTCAGAGCCCTGTCCATCCTTGCTGAGGTAGAAGGCGAAGACAGAGTCGTCGATCAGCTTCTGGTCGACAAGGTTGTAGAAGGGCGGGACAATCTTATTGACAGAGATCGTGTCGTATCCCAGGCCCAGAATTCCGTCGAACTTTCCGAAGGCAAAGGCCAGACCAGGCTCCTGGGTGGCCTCGGCGAAATCTTGGTTCTTGATGGTGAGGTCACCGATCTTGAGGACGTCTTGGGAGACGAAACCCTTCATGGAGCCGGAACCGTACTGGATCTCGAACGAGGAGCCGTTCTTCTTGTAGGTCGACGAGGAAGAGGACTCGTACTTGGTGTGAAGGTAGCATGCTATGGACGTGCACTTGGACGAGGGAACCCAGAGGTTGGAGCTTCCGGTGTCGAGGATGACCTTGAAGCTCTGGGGAGGGGTTCCGACCGAGATCTCGGAGAAGTCTGCAGCTATGTCAGAAGGAGGACGGCACATACGAGAGAGCAGCGGAAGGAGAAGCAACATACACTGAGCGTTCATGTAGTTGGTGATGGGAACGGGGTGGTCACGAGTGGGTCCCATGCTGGGCTCATCGTAGCCGAAGGGGTGCTGGGCACCGGAGTACTTCTCTTGCAAGTACTTGATTTGATCCTGCATCGGGAATGATTTCTGTGTAATTGTTTAGCGACATTGTAGAGGCGGTAGGGAGGCAGTGCGTAGTCGTTACTGACCAGTTGCTCCTCGAAGGGGATCTTCTGGATCTTCATCTTGTGCACTCCAGCCGCCTGGGCGGAGGCGCCCATGACTACATCATGCGATGTCAGTATTCATCACAACAACACGCGACAAAGAGCATCAGAGAACGGGAATTGTGCTGATGGTTCAGGAATCGAAACTGGGTGATGGATCCGCGCAGCTCAAAAGTAATAGAGAGGTTATCGGAATGGTGGCAAACGGCAAATGAGACGAGCTCATGCGGCAAAATGAAGAAGCAAGAACAAACTCACGCATGGCGCTCAGCAGAGCTCCCTTCATGATGGGCAGCTGTGGATAGGCAGATTCGAACTGGGAAAGAAAACGTAGAAGCACGATGTGTCACTGTCAAAGTTTGGTGTTTTGTTTGATGATGAGAAGATAGAAGAGAGGGAATGTTGTGTTGGATGGGGATGCAGATGTAGGTTGCTAGGTGGTGAGGTATGGTTGAGGGAACGGGAACTGGGGAAGCTCTCTGCAGGTGCTCAGGTGTGGATGGATCCTAGGATGGGATCCCGGATGCATGAATGGTCAGGATGATCAAGTGCGACGACGACTGGGCGGCCCTGCCCGTTCCCCTACGTCAGTCATCACTGGGAGCCCCCACTGGAGCTCCAGTTGGCTGGGGACCGTCAGTGGGCACGAGCGCTTTCTGGCTGTCCTGTGACACCCCTGCTATAGCGATAAGGGAACCCTGAAAGGCAGGCAGGACCCGGATGACGAGGCAACGCGAATGGTCAGACGGACTGGGCAACGGTCCGCCAGTGGCTGAGCTTACCAAGGTACCTATGGAGGCACTCAGGCACCTACACTGCTACATCAGTAAGAAGGTGCCTACCTGCCTAGGTATTTTCACAGCACTAGACGCCTAGATAGGTACCTAGGTACTGAATAATAGAAACTTGGGACTTACTGCACACTGAGCACCTTGACGGTACTTACCTAGGTAGGTAGGTCCTGGGCTTCCAGAGGAGGAAGGCGGCGTTGGCTTCATGATACTATTCATAACCACCCCAGCACCTGGCAGAACCTTGGAAAGCATAGATGATGTGAATGGACTGCCAACTATGTACGGCATGTACGGTATGTACGGTTAGTAGCAGCATACTCAACCCGGAGGCCAACGACAACAAGCGTCCTTCAGCAGCTGAAACATGCACCTCCGGTGATCATGCTCTCACCGCCATGGTAGCACTGGCTAAGTATAATCTGCCAAGTGGCAGGCTGCTTCCCCTGTCTGCCGAGGACAATAATTAAGTACCCAAGCCTTTTATGAAGACATGATGCATTGCATCGAAAGGTTGCCGGGGTTGTTTGGCAGTTTGGGTGTTGGATTGGACATATGCACATCAGACCCGTTTGAACCAATTAGCGGCCAGCAGCGGTAAGTGGGTGGATCACTTGTCGCGTCAACGTTAATATTGAACGGTGCCGCGTTAAGTCGCGTCTCCTATGTAATCCGTAAATGTACTGGATATGTACTATGTAAGCATCCACCAGCAAGCATGCCTAGGTACTCAACAAATCCATTGAGAACATGATCTACCAAGTAGCTCATAGACCAAAACGAAGACATAACCATGGATGAGGCCGACCGTCTACAATACGAGACGCAGTCTAAGGATCTGCGTCTCGAGTTGAAAACATGGGAATTGGACTTCGCCAAGAGCCACAATGGCAGCAAGCCAGGTCGGGACGATATCAAGGCCAACTCCAAGATCGGTATGATCCTCGTTACAAAGTCAAACCACTGGGGCACGTATTCTAATTCTCCATGACTACAGCCTCCATGTACAAGAGCTACAACAAACTCCGTGACATACTCTCCGGCAAGATACCACCACCACCCTCCAAGGACAACGCCGACAATGACGACGACAAGACCCGAAAACGCAAACCCCACAACCCTCCAACCCTCACTCCCTCATCCAAACGCTTCCGACCCGCAGAGACACCCTCACGAACGCCGCACACCACCACTACCACCACCATCACCACCACAGCAGTCACACCCTCCCTGAGCCGCCAACTCTTCAGCCCCACCGTGCCGACCTCCATAGGGCCAACACCCCAGCGCGACGGCCGAGTGCTGGGACTCTTCGACTTCTTGCCGTTCAAGGACGCCAATATCGAATCGCCCTCCAAGCCGAAAAGGTCCGCCAGGGCGACCGGGGGAGCAGCAGGCGCAACAACCACACAGAGGCAAGGAACCGGGGCGGCCGTCCAGGAGACACCCAGGAAGGGAAAATACACCATGGATACGGGCCTAGGCATAGAAGTCGACCTGTCGCGGACGACGCCATCCTCCAGGCACAGCCACAACAGACCGCAGCAATACCAGCAATCACCGGGGAGGGGCATCCTCGCCACGCCCTCACGGAATCGCGACCAGAACAACAACATCAACAACAGGGTCACCAGGACGCCGAGCTCGACCCACTCCGCGTCCAGGATGCAGTTCCAGACGCCCTCGTTCCTCCGGCGCATCCCCATGGCCAAGATCACAGAGGACAGCGAGTTCGTCTCGCCGGAGCCCATCCGCCTCCCCCGGAAGCCCATGGTGCGCGGGCTGAGCAGCATCCTGGCGGACCTCCGCAGGACGGAGGAGCAGCAGCTGGATGACGACCTGGACGCGTTGCGGGAGATGGAGGGCGAGGGTGAGGGCGAGGGCAAGGGCGTGGGCGCACCCGCGAAACCATCGGCCGACAGGTCCGGCAACTCCCAACCAGCACCTGCACCGGCACCGGCACCGGAGTCCAAGCAGGCAAGAGACGCCCGAGACATGGACTCCATATTGGCGGAAGACAGCCAGAAGCAGAACATGACACTCCTCGGCGGTTTCGACGACGAGGGCATGTACGACAGTCAAGATGGTGAACAAGAGGGCGTGGACCGTGGCGGGCAACCATTGAGGGTGTACAAGAAGAAGGGCCAGAAGAGGACCACACGGAAGGCGAACATGAGGCCCGTGAGGACCAAGAGGCCCTCCTCCACCGGGCCGGAGCAGGCCGGTGAGAGCGACAACGACGACGTTATTGTCATCCCGGAGACACAACCCAGCGCACCCAGATCATCAAGACAAAAACCAGGCCAACAAAAGGAGGGGGAGGAGGAGGAGGACGATGACGATGACGACAACGACAACGACGACCCAGCCTTGCTATCCGGCTCGGACTTTGCTGGCTCAGAGTACGACGACGACGAGGACGAACTGGCGCGGGATTACCGTCCGAATAAGCCCAACAACAAGAAGAATAAGACGACTTCTGTGGGGAGACCCAGCAAGAAGGAAACAGCACCGGCCTCCAAGAAGACGAAGGGCGGCAGCGGCGGCGGCGGCGGTGACGACGATAAGCCCGAGGGCACGGTCAAGAAGTCGACGAGGAAGGTCAACGAGCTGGCCCACGCCAACTTCAAGCGCCTGAAGCTGCGCAATTCGGGGGCCAAGGGTGGTCCGGGGTTCAACAGCCGATTCAGGAGGCGTCGTTGAAGAAGTGTCAGTGTCAACCACATGTACCCTGCCTAGGTAGTTGTCCTGTTATAGAACTCAATGAGGATGGTTGAGCCCCTGTTGGCATAGTCTATCAGTATACTCCCGGGACGGTAGATACAAGACCGGGTCCATATTTCGAGCTTACTTGGAAACCCCAACGCGGACAAGGCACTGAGCCTTTTCCACGTCGGAATCGTTTAGGAGATGCCATCAGGATTGCACATGGACTCGGGGATGAATGAGGTCGAGGGGAACCGCCCCACCCCCAATATGATGGATGGCCTTGAAGGCACTCCTCGTTCTGGCTTTGTGTGAGGAAGAGTATATAAGTCGATAGAGAGAGAGATACGGCTTGCTGCAATTACATCGGCCATCTTTGACCCCAGTCCTCTGCTTCAGACAATGAATAGTCTGTCGATACGGGCATAGCCGGGTAGTTGAGCGGTTGAGTAGTCAAGTATCAAGAAAGAAGAGATGTGCGTGATCAAGCTGCCTGGTGGTACATCAGCTAGGTACTACAGAAGGCTGTGCGTACGCCCATGCCAGCAACCGTCTCCGAACCAGACCTCCCCTCCCTCCCCCATATTCTTCAACAATGCTATCATTCCCTACGCCATCGTCCTCCTTCTCTCCTCACACCATCCTCGTGGACCCATCCATCGTCTTCGAAAGCAGATGTGAACCCTCAACCACCACAAACCCATCATTATGGCCAAGGCCCGGGAAAGGGGGGGAAGGGACGGGGTGGCAAGAGGACCAGTTCTTCAGTGAGAAAACTGCATGCATGCACATCTGACTCCGCTGCTAATTCTCTGACAGTGCCTGCCCTGCCCCCTAAATATTTCTGCTAGTCTATCCATACCCCCCCAAAATGTCCCCTCCTCCCTCATAATCATGCCCCGCTGGGGAGAAGAAGAAGAAGAAAGAAGGCCAAAAAAACACAAAGGTCTCTGGTGTTTCATGGGTACAGGGCGAGAGAAAGTGTACATGCCAAAAAAAAAACAAAAAAAAAAAACAGAAAAGAAGTTCGGGAGAAAGGGGACTCGTGGGACGGCGTCGCGTGAGTTTTGTTTTTGTCCAGGGGGCAAGGGGCAAAACAAAAAGACCAATTAACACACAACGTATGAATTTTATTACAAGTCAAGTGCTGATCGTCTCATGTCCATCCGTCCATCCATCCTTCGTGGCTTCCTTCCGCTCCCCAACCTTAAATACCCTCGAAGTCACCTCCCAAGTCATCCTCGTCCAGGTCACCCTCCTGTATGTCATTGGCCATCTCGCGCTCCCGCTCGCGGGCCTCTTGAGCGTTCTTGAGCTCCAGGCGGTGTTGGTTCATGGGGAAGCGCATGGCCTGTGTGGTATTATAGTCAGTGATCCAGCCCAAACTCTGTGAATGTGGGTGAAGAGGAGGAGGGTTTAGAAACTCACCTTGACACTCTCATCATGCAGTGCCAAACAAGCCCTAATACGGTCGTGGAACGCCTCCGTGGGCTCCCGCGTGGCATAGATATCCCCAGTCTCCTTGCTCTTCATGAAGCCGTGCTCGCGATCCAGCGTTGCCTCGATGACACCGTCTCGGATAGCCTTTGCGACAATGTACTCTGCCGACTCCTCGCTGCCGAGGTGTAGGCGGATGCAGATGTCGCGCAGGGAGATGCGCGAGTAGGACAGCGACATCATGCGGATACCCGTCTTGATGACGTTCTGTCGCAGGCGCAGTATCAGGGTGTAGGTGCCGTCCCGACGGAAGGTGTCGGCATGGTCTGCGATGGTCGTCTCGAAGTCTTCCAGGTTGCCGACCCGCACGGCCTGCACGAGGAGGAAGTAAGGGTGCAGAGCCTGCTCCATCGACGCCACTCGGAAGGTTGCGCGGTCAGGGATATCACCCATCAGCAGCTCTACAACCAGCAGGAGCTTGGTCGCGGTCTGGGAGAAACCAAGGGCGCAGGTACTTGCAGGAGCCTTGCGGGTTGCAGCCGTCAGATGCTCGTGTGCCTCGGTGTAGCGCAGCTGGATGGCACGGATGCGACCAAGGTAGTAGAGGAACCTCGCAACCTGGTTGTTGGCCGCATTCTCGGGGAATTGTGTGTGCGACACCAGCAGGTCAGCCTGGTTGATGTGGGCCATGAGGAGGTAGTTTCGGAGCAGCAGAACGATGACCGACGCCTGGGTGTCGATGTCCTTGCGCAGAACCGCCGTCCGCAGAGCCGCGAGGAGGGTGGGTCGGAGCGTGACGATCGGGGACTGGGGCGAAGGAGGCAGGGGCGCAATGTTCTCGCAGAACAGAGAGTAGTAGAAGTAAACTTTGGCGGAGAGCGAGTCTAATGTTCGGCGGTTGAGGGTGCGGATCCGGTCGGACAGGTAGGAAGAGAAGTCGGCGCCGCGCTGGAACTGCTTGGAGTCAAAGAGCTGGACCTGGATCAGTATGCCGAGGAAGATGTCAATCTCAGGAATGACTTCCTTGGTCTCCTTCTTGCTGCCGTTCTTGGCAGGACCCTTAGCATCACTGTCATCAACGGCTGCTTGTTGTCCCAGAGGCAGGTGCTCCTTTCCAAGGGCGATCAGAAGTTGTTTCGCAGCGTTTCCAGATGTGACTGTGGCGGGGAAGGTCTCGACGATGACCTGGGCGAGGATGTCGGGTGTCAGTCGTTTGCGGATGGACGATACGGATCGCAATGCTCGCAGGGAGAATCTGGCGTCGAACAGGGCCACAGCCCGGTCGAGGAGTGCGAAGTTGCTCTTGATATCTGCATTGGGAGCTTATCGTCAGCGTCAAGCTCGAGACAAGACTGGAAATAGGCCAATCCAGCGCTTGGGGAACAGCATACCTGATACGGCCTGGGCGACAGGGTCGACCTTCTCTTCCTCCTCGGCATCTTCCATGCTCACGTCACCGTCGGCGTCATTTGGAGGTGGCGCCGAGGACTGCTTCTTAGACATGGGCACAACAACGGTCATCTCCTCATCGCCCTCCTTGGCACCCTTCTTTCCCTTGCCTTTTAGCGACGATGAGTCGTCCTTCATCTCGACGTCTTTGCTGCCGGGGTATCCACCGTTCTCGACGGGCTCCTTCCCGTTCCCGTTTGGTGTCTTGCTGGGCATGTTGGGCGATGATTATCTGTACGTGGTTTCGAAACAAAGGGGTGTTGAGAGTAGTTGAGGTTGGTGCAGACAGCTAGCTGGTGGGCTGGCTGACTGTTGGGTGGGTGGTGGTGTAGATAGGAGGAAGCAGTGGGTTGGAGGCGACCGGCGAGGCGCGCTCTTGGAACCCGAACAAACGAAAATAGACGTAAGGTAGCTTCGTATTGCTTATGATTCAGCTTGACCGGAGAGATTGTCGGCAGGCTGGATGCAGTTTATAGAAGCTGCACTCGTGGTCGGTCTAAACTAAGTTCGCGTTGCCAATGATGGCTTGTTTGAATCGTTCGTTTGTCTTGTGATGGATGGATGGGGAGGACGGACGTTGGATGGAGGTTGCAAGACGTCGTCCGAAGCTCATCAAAGATTGCTTGCCAGCACGGAGCATAGAACGCGGAACACGCTAAGGAGGTACTTGGTTGTGGTATTGAAATACCCGCTATGGAAAGGTACCTGTCCATCTGCATTACCGCTCCCGCCCCAAGGACAACCTGCAGCCCCAACTGGAACCAGCTGGCCCCCCGGACCCCGGAAGTGGGTCTTAGTGACGTGCGACATGCTGCCTGCCTGCCTGCCTTTACTGTGTAGACTCTGTCAGCAGCAGCGTCAGTCACGCTCAACCTCGCCTGCCTCGACTACCTCAACATTCGGCTTATCGTTAACTTTAACCTTACTAATCACAACTATCTCAATATTCTTGGAGTGTGTACTGGACCAAATACTGCATTTGCTCGTACATACCTAGGTACCTGAGTATTCACTATTTCCCCCTAATAATCTTTCCACAGCCTCCTTCCTCTTCACTGCATCTAATACTTAAGGAGAACACGCCCATCTGAGAATAAGCCTGTGGTCCAAGCTCCTGGCTTATCTACTAGTAGACAGTTATCCTCGGGAGGGGCGAAGGGGTTAGGGGCACCAAGGGGACTTGGGGGG
>LKEA01000008.1:560273-575727 GCA_003795315.1 Cytospora schulzeri | reverse complement strand
GAGGACGGGAAGACGAGCGAATAAATAACCTCGGAACGTAATATGTCAAAGTCGGACTTGTGAGGCTTGCGAGATACGGTTGCCTGTAGCAAGGAGGTGCCTGTACAAGAGCCGCAGGCAGCTACCGTCTCTCGGAGAGAGAATCTAGGGCTGGAAAAGTACCTAGAGTAAACCTTGGAAGTAGATAAAGTAGGTATGTGTGCCCAGGTGTTCCAAGGCTGCTCGATGGTGGCTCTTGGGTGTCGACGTATACTGTCCCGGCTGACCGCGACACCGCTTCTTGGCTTGACCGTCCTAGAAGCTGAGTGGCGAGAACTACCAGAGGACAACAAGCAGACGTTCGCTGCTTAGCAAACTTTCCAAAAGAGACGATAGTGACGAAGTAAAGAAAGAGAAAATAAGAGATGTTTGTGAAGGGGAAAACACGGAACAAGGAAGAAGAGTGGGCTCCGCTTATGTGACGATTTGGTCGGTATACAGATTCTGTCCGGCTTGGTCGCCGTCCAAACTGTACCATGCGATAGAGCTTCCGAACACGACTGGAGACTCAACACAGGAATCCGTCGGAAGTAGCATTTGTGCGCGCAATGGCTCTCCCCACAGTAGCCGGGCACCAACACTCTCCCGAGGGAACCCTGAAGCACTGGAGCCTTGGCTTCGTTGTGATGAGATACTTTGTCCGTCGAGCTAGGATATCGGCACGGGGTTGACTGCAGAGGCGGCCGGGAGGTGAGCGTGGCCGCCAGTAGATTGCATAGCCAAGAGGGCAAGGCATCATGTCGTGACAGGACAACGCATGCGTTATCCACCAAAATCAGTGGAGGCATGATGCAGACGTTGCCATCTTGCATCTGTGGGAGGGCTGGGAACAGATCTCACGGGTCAATCCCGTGAAGGATGCTGCATATGTAATAAATGTCGAGTTCTAAGTTGCAGGAGATAGCGCCCAATAAACCACGGCGATATGTCAACTGCATATGCAGAGAGGAGTATCTAGAGTCGCGATCTGGGAGACTTTTGTCGATGACGGGGGATAGGTCCTGCGACTGTGCAACTCGTTGCTGCGACTATGTGCCTATGTTATCAAGTGGACGAGGTGATCAAGTAGTCTAGCTGTGTACTAGGTACGTAGGTAGTCAAGTTGTAACAATCTGGGTGTATGATAGTGTAGCAGGTATATACCTACCAAGTACCTAGGTAGGTACTGAAGATGGCCTGAGAAGTAGGTGTGTAGCATTGTACCTGCCCAGGTGGATACTTAAGTATACAGCCGCAGTATCAACTCCTGGCAATAAGCCTCGGTTCTCTGGAATCGATGTTGCTACTTCGGGAGGCCTGTTGAGTCCGAAAGAACCCTGGGCTTGACGAGCCCCAGGATTGTTCACCCCAGGTGGCCCAGCGGAGGGCACCCTGCATTTGCGCGTGTGGGCATGTCTCTGTCACTGGTTATGTGCGATTTTCCTGCAGAGAGCACAAACACAAACGATGGCCTGGGAATTGAACACGAGATATGTGGCAATGCAGTTTATAGTCGCATCCTATGACGGGCAGGATTCCATTATATTTGATAAGGTATCTGAGAAAGGATTGAGATTGAGTTGAGATTGAGTTGAAACATCCGGGCCAAACATTGAAGTGATGTCAACCCCACCCTTTCGCCGAGATCTGCCCCACTTATTCCGGAGGGCCGACCGAAGCCCAGGTCAATTGGTGCCGTTATCGATAACGCGTCGTCTTTGGGGGAGCTTTGAATACAAACAATATGATCCTCTCTTGTTCGTCACCCTGCGCGTTTCCCAATGTTCAGTGTCGCATTGAGATTTGCATAGCATCACGACTTCCCACGCTATCGTTTCTGCTAATTATACTCGACTAAGCACACAGGGAACATAAGCCCCAACATCGAGTGCTGTCGCGTCCCAGCCTGTGTCTCCCATAATCGCGAAGTAACCAATCCGGAGCCTCCACCATGTCGCTCATCGCAACACACTTGGAGCAGATCTCCATGTCCTGTCAGGGCATAGACAGCCTACCGTACGTCACTTCCCAGCCTCCCGCGGGGATCTCGAAACCGCATCATCTGCTAACTGGGGCACCAAACAAAAAAGATTCCCACCCCCCAAAATCTTCACCAACGCCCTCCTCTCCAACCACGACATCACATCCCTGATCCGCGACACCGAGACCCATGAACGCGCACTCTTCTCCGTCCCACCACCCCCACCGCCCGTGACGAAACCAGAACCACTACCGGAGCAGCAGCAGCAGCAGCAGCAGAAGAGCAAGTCATCCCGCCGCCAGACCGTCTTCAACGTCGCCGCCGGCGAGGTGACCACCGGCCCGCCCTCGTCGCGCTCGACGGGAAACCCGCGCCGTAACACGGCCGTGGCTGCCGTCCTGGGCGGTGACCTGCACGCCAAGATCACGCGGCGGGCGCCCGCGGCGAGCCGTGTCGAGGGGACGGCCGGGGACGTCGACATCGAGGTGCTGCTGCGCGGTGCCGAGAAGCTGTGTAATGTGTACCCCCTGCCGGGCGCGCTGGAGCGCATACCGGCCCTGAGGCAGAAATGGGCGAACCAGAGCAACACGTTGGCGTATTACGAGGCGAAGGTGGCGGAGCAGGCGGAACGGCTGGGGAGGATGAATAAGAGGCCGGATGAGTTCGGCGAGAAGGAGGAGGTGGTGGAGGACTTTAATGCTGGTTTTATGGATAGCCAGATGACTGAGGAGGATGTCAGGAGGGAGGAGGAGGAGGTCCGTGAGCTGGACAAGAAGAAGAGGGAGCTGCAGGAGCGGTTGAAGGCGATGGATAAAGACCTTGGCGGATTGCTCAACATGTGAAGAGCACGCACGGCACGGCAAGAATGTTTAATGATACCCACATCTGTTCAGAAAAGAAATATCTGTCACCAGCGAATGTTCAATGGAGTAGTCCCTTGGGAATCTTGGATGGGCGGGTCATTTTGTTTTGTTTTAGTAGTTGTCAAGGGACAGACGCCTTCCGACAGGCTCTTGTATACCTTCCCAAGACCGCCTACTCGAAGCAGTTCACTTAAGCCGCCTGCTTGGCCTTCGCAAACTCCGCGAGGAAAGCCTCGACCTCCTGAGCACCACCAACCTCGAACCGGTCGTTGATGATAAAGTGTGGCACACCCCGAATCCCCTTCGCATACGCCCACTCGACCTGCTCATCGACCTCATCACCCCCCTTGCCCTCGTCAAGCCACTTCTTGGCCTCCGCCCTGTCCAGGCCCGCCTTCTCACAGGCATTCAAGAGCATCTCATGGCTGGTGATGTCCTCCTTGCCCTCGAAGTACCCGGCCATCATCTCGGCCATGAGCTTGTGCTGCACGTCCCCTCCCTTCGCCCTCGCCAGCTGCACGAGGCGGTGCGCGTCCCTCGTGTTGCCCAGCTTGCCCTGGAAGGAGAAGCAGATCCCTTCCGTCTGGCCCATCCGGCTCAGGTGCTGGGTGATGGCCTCCTGGCGGTCCGCGCCGAACTTCTGGGCCATGCGCTCCAGGACCGGGTAGCTCTCGCCCTGGGGGAGTGTCGGGTCCAGGTAGTATGGCTTCCAGTTGATGTTGAAGGTGTCCTGGTCGCCACCGGGAATCGTCTTTTTGTAGACGTCGATAGCCCGATCGAGACGCCTCTTGCCCAGGTAGCACTGAGATGTGTGTAAGTATTTCGTGCTTTTCTTACATACGAGACCCTTTAGGGTGGGGGGATCACTTACAAAGGGGCAGATCGGATCGGAGACGATGTTGATGTTAAAGGCAGTCATGGTGGGCAGACGCTGGAATAATCTTGATGTAGCTTTAAACATATGAGCGTCCTTGCTGAAAAGTGTCTTTCCGAATATTTATCAGTGCAATGGACCAGTTATTGCTAGTCACTTGAAAAGCAGAGCCATCTTGATATATTCACTTCCATATTAGCAGCCTCGGTGAATTTGCTGTGTAAGCTGACAAATCATCCGCGCGGGCCGAGGTTCTTAAGGTCGTCATCTTCACGGTCATGGAAGAAGCCATCTGCATCTGGAACTTGGAAGAGTCGGTTACCCGCTTGTTTCACTCGATGTCTTAAAGGCCTACCTGCTTGGTACCTACCTGCCTACCTAGGTATCTATCTAGGTGCTCGGGGTATTGAGAACCTCCATGGGCCAAGTTCATGATACACAGCATTTGCTGGGCCAAGGAAAAGGGGTAGGAATAACTTGGTGGCAAACTATTGAACATCTCGTAATACCACTAATCATCTCGGTCATTTGTCGGTATTTTCAAGCTCGAAGCATCCATGGATTACTAAGAACTCTTTACCCTCGACGACTTCTCCCAGAGGAAACTGTTCCAGCTAAGATCATTCCAGAGGTTCTGGAGTGGTCAACATTGCGTCTCTCACACCCAGCGTGGGAGGGAAATGCTGGGCCCCTCCAAATCCTAAGTCGGTAAGTAAGTATGCAGTCACAACGGGCTCTTGCTCCCGAGGTCGTGCCTTAGTATGACCCGGTATGTACAGATATACTCCGAGCTTAACAAACCTCAACTGAACCCGGGCATGGGCATTTATGGTTGTATTACAGATCCATAGATCAGATGTTGTGCAGCGGACTTGGGGGCAATACTAGTTGACTGCAAGACTTTGTCCTGGATTTCAGTGCTGATCAGCCCTGTAACGATATCCACTTTTGATTTTCAGTGCGTTAGCGCCTCGCTTACAGGGGCCAACTCAGCCGCCGCTACTCACCTTATTTGAGCCGCAACATTGTATCACCGTACTTTACCTGAAGTACCCACGAATCCATGACAGTAACAGTGACAACCTTATTGGATCTCTCATAGCTATTTCCACCGCAACCACGCCCCAGTACCACGCTCAGCCAACATGGGCCTCGCGGAAGGAGGGACACAAGATGTGCAGGAACAAATCTTAAAGGAGACTCTTTCGGGCCTGTCATCCCACCAAAATGGGGACGATACCGCATGCTGCGTGATATGCTTGTCTGAGATATCAGAGCCATCAAAGGCCCAGCCATGCGGTCACCACAATTTTGACTTCCTCTGCCTCGCATCATGGCTATCGCTCAAGACGACATGCCCATTATGCAAGGGTGAGATATCCGAAGTCCACTACGAGATTCAAAATGAAGGAAAGACCTGGAAGACATATAAGATCCCCAAGAGGGGACTGGAAACGGCACCGGAGGCAAGAAGCAGCGAGAGCGAGCCCCGCCGAAATGATACAAGCTCTCCATTCAGCATGGACTCTTTGCTGCGTCGGTTCGACTCCGGACGCAGGTCCTTTCCCTGGCGGAATGGTTCATATCGCCCTGGGAGGGCACGCCCCATGGCTTCACAGTCATCTGCCTCAAGTGCTCCTGCCCAGGACCCGCTCGAAAAGAGGCGTGATGTATACCGCAAGCGCCTCTTCTCGTTACACGTCGGATCCAACCCGAGGTCGAGATATAGAGACGTCACACCTTTGGACTTCAGTACTAGCGATGACCTCCAGAGCCGAGCACGAGCATGGATCCGGAGGGAGCTTCAAGTGTTTGAGTTCCTGAGCGATGAGAGCCGGGGCCCGCCAGAAGATGGCAGACCACCATCAGAAGACACCCGCCGCAGGCGACAGAACAATGCTGAGTTTGTATTGGAGTATGTCATTGCGATCCTCAAGACGGTCGACATGCAGAGCGGTCATGCGGAGGATCTATTGGCGGACTTCCTGGGGAGGGAGCACACGAAATTGTTTCTGCATGAACTTCGCAACTTCCTCAGGTCTCCTTACTCCGTGGAGGCCTGGGACCGGCATGTTCAGTATGATGACGACAGCCAGACGACGTCATCGCCTCCGAGAAGCGGAAGTGCCGTTCGCAATCGCGATGGTCTGGGAACTCACAGGAGGGTATATGATCGCTATAGGCCATCAAGAGGCTCGCGCCCAAGAGCTGGATGGTCACCCTACGGCCAGCCGGGCAGATGAACACCTGGGTACTTGTGGACGGTCATCTTAAAAGGCTCAACAGTGCGGAGGCAGGAGGGTTTGTCGATTCCGCCGGTCTGCAGATCTAATACGAGACATCTCCGAGGCTCAATGCCATAAGCATTTTCATACGGGCGAAGAGAGGAAGGGCGATGTTGAACTCACGGACGACTTCTTCTCTCCTTCCCTACAGATTCGACCAAGCAAACGTCATAAGTATCGAGGACTTGGCCAGCGGAAGTCTTGGTGCGGCGGAAGGGAATTGGGTCTGATAGTTCCCGAAGTAACGCAAATTACTCGGGTTGGTCCCAGGAGATCGGTGCTTCCGCAGCTATCTGAGGCGACCCAAGAAAGCTATCCAGAGAAACTCGAGTTGGAAAGTGCCCCCATTGAAAGACGATGATGGGTGGTCGACGCTGAATGATGATAGAGAACCTTCATGGTTCTGGATTTCGGTGTTCACACTCGCGAGTGGTATGCTGTCCTTGCCTACTAAGTAATTAGGTGTTGTTGACAGCCATACTCCTACCCGAACAGAGCAGTCATGACAGGCAGTATGCTGCGAAGATGTGACGGACTTGCAGCATCCATACGTTGTCATCGCTCTGTCCTTCGCTCCAACACTCGGGGTCATTCTAAGATTGGAAGAGTCGATCTGGCCGAGGATGTCGTCTCATCAATCATCATCTCGGCAAGCTACACATACTTCCACGGGAAAGGCACACCCACATCTAGAGAAGTTACCCGCAGTCCATATTCCATGACCATCAATGGGAGGGGAGGCTCTGGATTCTCATAATACTGCCAAACATTGAGCAGGGCCGGTTCCTGTCGAGCAGTTTTGCCCCAGAGGCACTCGAGGAAAAGGGGATAGGGGGAAAGCTTGGTAGGCTTTTGCCGGTGTCAGGAGCCACCTGCAATGTTGATGCGAGTGCTCGCCTGATTATACCATTGGAAGGTACCTACTCAAGTACTTACCTGGGTCTATAAATCTGTTGTGCTCCTTTTCGCAATAATCGGCAGGGGCTTCCGAATACCGACTTGCAGGCGGATTGCACCTGGACAGTCAGAACGAAGAACAGAAATGGAAGTGTCATGACAACAGAATGGAAAATGGAAAATGGCAGGCACGGAGAGGTAACATCCACAAACAATCCTTTTAATTCTTCCCATGTCCAAATTCTCTCTTTTCCATCTCCCTCTCTCCCTCTCTCTTACACACCATTCTTTCTCATCTCTACTCTTCATTGCCATCACAATCCACAACTCGTCATTCGCTTCAACACCGTCTCAACATCTTGGAGGCGGCATCATCCATACTATTCTCTCCTTGGCTGTGTCTTTGGTATCAACGAAGCTCTCCAGCATATCTTTCATCATCCATTCTTTGCTCAATTCCTTCGGTCTCATTTGAGCCATTCCACCAGCCATGTCGTCCTCCATCATGGTCCCTCCGCCCGTGCTTCCTGGCGCCAACGTTGTCATGAGTGCTCTCATGGAGCTCTCTGGGTCCCTAGATGGCCCCGCGGTCGTCAACTTCACCGACAGCAATGTCAACATGCTCCCGCCTCTGCCTGGTCCCATCGAGGTCGGCGTTCACACCTTCTCAGTCTTCGACGAATTACGTGACTCTAGCACTTTCTGTGCTGCTGGCGATCGCAGCAACCCACATGCTCTCTGTAAACAGCCTCGCGAAATTCGCGTGTCCATGTTGTGCGTTCCAGACAAGTCTACCCTTCCCTTTAGCCACTCATGCTATGTTGCAAGTTGCTAATTGATTCTTATGAAGCTACCCTGCATGCCCTCCCGAGGCAGATGAGCATTCCCCCCCTGAACCGGTAAACAAGCGGCACTTTGCGCCAGTCTTCGAGCCAGAGCTTGTCAGCAAGGTGTCACAACTGACTCTGGGAAATTCCACGGCCATGCATAATCTCATGTCGCAGGCGCTGGAAGACGCCCCTGTCTGCAAAGGCGAATACACGATGGTCATGTTCACACCCGCTGTCGGTGGTCAACGCCAAGCTTATACCCAGGCTGCGTCTGAGCTTGCTTTCCTGGGTTACATCGCCATCACCGTGGATCATCTGTACATCTCTGGTTTTGTTGAGCTGTCTGATGGCACTATTCAAGACGTCTCTCACGGTGACCGCACGCTTGTGGAGCAAGCCGGCTTCGAACAGCTTGAAGACATCAAGCATCTTGGAAACTCTCTGACCCTCGGAGCCGTAGCCAACCGGCTTCCAATTTGGGAGAATCAAGCTTTCATTACAAGCTACTTTTGCGTCTTCGGTCATGGACTTGGCGGGGAAATTGCCGACGTGTTGGCTTGGGAGAATCTGACATGTGGTGGACATCTTGAAGGTCTCCTGACATTGCCTTTCCCCCTGGACAGGGGGGACCTCGACACCGTGGTGGCAAATTCTGTTCAGAAGCGCAGTGTCGGCAGTCTGGATTGTTGTGACGGCAAGGAGCCATGTGACCAAGACGGTTGCGACAGGGACAGGTATTATCATGACGACCATAGGCCTTGCGACGATGGTCATTGTGGTGACGAGAGCTACGACTATGGCGATGACTACGACTATGGCGACGACTACGACAATTCTTGCAATGGCAATCAAGGCCCTCCCAATCAAGGCCCTCCCAATCAGGGTCCTCCCAACCAGGGTCCTCCCCCGCCTGATCGACCCAACAGGTGCAATCGTGGCGGCCAGCCTCAGGGCCCCAATCCTGGCCCTGTTGGTGGGAACAACGGGCGTCCCCAGCGTCCTCACCCAAGTTTTGCCGACAAGTATTGCGCCAGGAAGTGCCGCCCCGGGACACCATGCTACAATGAGTGTAGACGGTTTGGAGGCGGCCCCAATGACCACTTCGATCACTTTCCCGACCAGCCGTGCGACAACGATTGTGGATCTCCTCGCAGCGGGCCCAACGACGATTTCGATCACTACCCCCACTACCCATATCCTGGCGACCACCACGGCCACCACGGCCACCCACATATTGGCAGGCCCCATGGTCACCACGGTGCTGATGAGTGCAGCCACTGTCACGGCGGACATGGTGGTGCTGATGAGTGCAGCCACTGTCACGGCGGACATGGTGGTGATGACGAGTGCAGCCACTGTCACGGCGGACATGGTGGTGATGACGAGTGCAGCCACTGTCATGGCTCCGTCAGTCATCATGATAGCCAGGAACACGTGCACCGAGGCCACAGATGGCATGACGAGGACTACGACTACGACGATGATGAGGATGAAGACGACGACGACTGCTGCGGCGAAGATGAGGACGATGATGAGGAGGAGGACGAAGACGATGACTGCTGTGGCGATGATGAGGACGATGATGATGATGAGGACGAAGATGACGACTGCTGTGGTGAAGATGAAGATGATGACGACGACGATTAGATGGGGATGACTGCGAGGCCGAAGGAACCTGCCGAAGGATGGTGGCATCGTCGTCAACCCAGCAGTTGCGGCTTGATGTCCATGAAACTGTAGGGACTGAGCAGCATCTTTCCACTGATACGGCCAAGAACCTGAGGCTTTCGAGGAAGTCAACATTAATAGAATAGCATTGATTCTGAACCAGCATTCATTCCTAAATCAACAATCACCTTGTCTCTGCTTTTGGTTCCTCGTCAATATTTGGTGACATGGTCGTTGTACTCTCGGTGTGTGGAGGGTGCCCTCGCCCTCTCTGACCGCGAGCGAAGGGGGAATTAATTTCTGATGGCCGATTTTTGCCTAGAAATGGACATACTTCTGTCATTTCTGGCCTGTTTTGTTGTTATGTGACATTCTCGGTCCCAATGTCCGCGTTGGGGCTTCAAATAGCTCTCTCTACCTACCCTCCTACCTACCTTCGCCCACCATACTAGTGTTGGTCCTGAGGCTGGTCCTGGGGATGATCCTGGGCCACTGTTTGGTCTGTCCCAAGTCACCCAGCTTGAAGCACATTGTTGCGTCCAAAGGTCCCCATCAAAGACATCCATCGCCAGAGGACCGTGACATGTGTAGTACCAATCAGTTTATGCCTGATATTGTAGGCAATTGATTGGGGGCAACTTGGCGTGTGGTGTACACAGCTATGCGGGCTTTTGTGAGCCAAGAAAAGACAATCAAGTCCGAATCTGATAAAGGGTGGTTGGAAGGTCGATAGGCAGCGAGGAGAGCCCATGAAAGCTTGCTTTCCGGGGAAGAAAGAGGCCCCATCTCTTTCGTCAGGAACAGGCAGTTTATCCAGCATCCATCATCCCTGCATTGGCTTCTTGGACAGGTTTGAATATGTACATCTTATCTGCCAGCGGCGATCAGCTAGCTTGAATCGGTCCCACCAACCACCTGGGTGCCTGGTGGATTGAGTTGGCGAGTTGCCCTCACGAATGGCTCAAGGGATGGTGTCGTCAATGCATATGTATCTTATCTCCGTGAGATTTGTTCAGCACCACACCACGAGCATTGGCATTGGCATTGGCATTGGCGCTGGTCTGTACTGGCTGCTCCGAGTTGATGATACGATACCACTGTCGACTCGGCCCAAATGCGATCAGGTAGGGTAGGGTAGGGTCCCCCAGATCGATCCCAAGGTCACTCCCGGCTCCTAAGAAGCTTCTAGTCGGGGATGGATGTATGAGAGTGCGCTTCCGTGGCCAGGGGCATGGGCATGTGGCTTTACTGCCAATACTGCGAAACGGCGGCAGAAGGGTCTGGTTTGTTTTGTGTTCTGGCGATGCCATCCATGTATGCGCTCATCGACTCAATCTGCGAGGGTTTTCGTTCGGGTTGTTGAAAAGCGCAGGTTGGGTCGCCTAGTTCGAGGGTTCAACCCCTGGTAGCATGAGGTCGGCACTCTTCGATAACCTCCCGACTGAAGTGGCCTCAGGTGATGGTGTAAGTCGGACATGCTTTCTTGGCGAGTCTGGGTTGGCTTCCTCGATCTGGAATGTCTCTTAGTAGGATTTGTATGAGCCTTTACCTCCACGGGTTGTCGTGCCGTTCTGTGCGTAAGTACTGCCTGCGTATATGGATATGGCTCGCCCTATGGCAATTGCTGCAGGGGTCTCAAGTGCTATGCCTGATGTCCAAGTTATTCGACATTGAGTTGAGGTGTTGGACTCGTTAATAAGGTCAGCCTTGGCGATACTTATACCTAGGTAGACAGACTCCCATGGACGAAGGGCTCTCTCTCTCTCTATGTTTTCTTACTTCTTTTTTCCATTACTGTACGTACTACGAACTACTGCATCGTACCAAGCGAGCTGGCTCAAGCCGCCATATTAACCAAAACGTTGTGGGCTGGCTTCGGACAGATGTCAGAAGGGTTCGGGTTTACCAGCCTCCTCTTTAGGTACCTGAGATGCCTTAGCGGCCGAGGCTTTCATGCTACGTCACTCGCTAGTGATGCAGGAACCACTTTAAGTGGCTTTGAGTGGATGCATCAGTTGATCCCGCAGCTCACTAAACCTAATCTGGGACTGTTGCTGGCCCAACCCCCCGAATTGTTTACCCCGGCAGTGCTGTACTCTGCTGCTAAGTGTGGTGTACCTACAGGATTCTGGACCTGCGGATCTCTGGTGGAAAGCCTCATGATGGATGCTGCTGCTGCTGCTCGCTCCCACACTGGACTGACTGGGCAGGTTCTTTGAGTAACCTTGTTGCTACTGACGACCCAAGGGACCCAATGGGTATCATACGTACATACCCAGGTACGTACCTAGGTACCTTCAATTCCATGTGGATGTTGTTGTCTTCTTGTCTCGTTAATCTTGGATTAGCTCCAGCACCTACCCAGGAACCAACAAGATCAAGGCCAAGGGCGACAACGGTTGTCAAATAAAAAAAAAAGCTGGTGGCGCAGGTGTACCTATGTACTATGTATGTATGTATGTATGTAGTATTGGATCTCTCTCTCTCTCTCTCTCTCTCTCTGTGTGTGTGTATGTGTACTATGTATGTGTGTCTGTCCCTGTCCCTGTCCCTGGACCTGGACCTGAAATTCGACCACGGTCCAATTGGCGATACGTATTCCTACCAATCCGCGTCCCACCTTTCCTCTTACAGATGTGTGCATGTTTCCCAGCCATCTGAATACTCGACCTTGCTGCGGGATTGCATGCATCCAAATCGTCTTGTGTACGAGACAGCTGCATTTCTCTTCTTCCTTTCTCTCTTCTCCATGACAAACATACACACAATTCACCTTTCACACTTGACTTGCAGCAGCAGCATTCCACATTCTACATTCCACATTCCACCCGTGCCTTACATTGCCTTACCGTACCTGACGACTTCACCACTCTCAAACTCAACTCAACCTCACCTTACCTCACCTTACCTTACCCATCCTCAACGAGTCAACGGTCCTGCCTGGTATTGTCTCAAATAAGGAACAATCTAGACGACGACGACAAACTGGTACGGAAGTAGTACATCGCACACTTCCATTCCAGTTACTTCTACAAACCACACACCCCCCCCCCTCCTCAGCGAGATCCGGTCCATCTGTCTGCAAGGAACAGAAACAAACGAAAAAAGCCTAAACGACGACTCCATCGTTTTGAACGGGGCTTGACCGACGACAAAGTCCACTGGCCCGTCAGGGCGCTTTGACGTCCCACCGACTCTCCACGGAGGTCGGGATAGGGAGAATATACCCAGGCGGAAAGATAGGGCGGGCTTTTTTTTCTTAATTAAGTTCATTGTAAAAAGAGGAGGTAATCGGGCAAACGCGACAAGATGGCAGAGAGGTTCAAGACGGGATGGTACCGCTTCGTGCCGTTCCTGGGTTATCATCATGTGTTGATGATACTGATAGCAATAACTATCATCCTACTATGTAAGTGTCACAGCAACAACAACACCAAACAGCACCAAACAACCTTCTCCTCTCCCATAACTCTTCATAAACATTATCCCCCACATACATATATGTCTTCATAATCATATAGTACCAAACAATGGCTAACAAACAACCCCTCCAACAGCACTCCTCCTAGCAGGCTCCTCATCATCCAGCCCCCTCATCCCCGACATCTTCTTAATATCCCTCTACTACCGTGACTACACGCCGCGCCCGGACACGGCCCAGGTCAACTACGCCGCCTACTCCCAGATCGCCAGCATCGCCAGCGACGCGCGCCTGCAGGCCCGCGTGGGCTACTTTGGCATCTGCATCAACCCCGACGGCGGCTCATGGCTGTGCTCCAACAACGCCACCGCCCTGGCCCAGGAGGTCTCGGTCGACCAGGACCCCCTCAACCTGATCTGGCTGGCGAGCCAGTTCAAGGACATGGTTGTGTTCCCCTACCTGATGTGAGTCTTGTTTGTCCCCCAAAAACGTGCGCTGGATTATTTGCGCCCCCCCCCCCCCAGCTCAGAGGTTCCTTTTTACTAATTTGCTCCTTTTTCTTCTCCCCCTGCAGCATCATCGCCATCATCTTCGCCTTCATCTGCTTCCTCCTCCTGGCCACCTTCCCCGGATGGCACGAGGAGGAGGACAGCGAGGGTTCCGACCGCGAGGTCAAGCCCTTCCCCAGCCGGCCCGTGTCCCAGGTCGCCCTCGCCATCATCTTCATCGCCTCCATCTTCATCCTCGTGTCGGTCCTGTGGCAGCACACGGCGTCCGTGGCCGCGAGCACCATAGCCGAGGACTTTGGGAACGGGAGCGTGCGGTCCGGGGTCGGGAGCAGCGCCATGGTGCTGGGCTGGTTCTCCTTTACGCTGCTCATCATCGTCACCATCGGTCTGCTGGTCATGATACTCAGTATACGGGTGTTGAGCCAGATGGCGGACTAGCATAACCCATCCTCCTCCTCCTCCTTCTCCTCTTTTTCCTCCTATACCCCCCCCCCGGCGGAACCCAGTAATCCAAGAAGGGATGAATAGATGAAATACCCATGGGAAAGTGGTTATGACGATACGAAAACAAAAGGATAGGATGGCCGGTTTTTATCCCACTGGAAAAAAATTGGGAGCAGCAGAGGAAAGTAAGCGTGTGGGCAGAAGCAAAGACGAAATGGGACGACGACGAAAGGAGATCATTTGGTGGTGGTGGTGGTGGTGGTAGTGGTGGGTGAGCAGACAACACCAAAAAACTGCCCCTACCCACCCATCATCCACCCACCCTCCAGAGAACCCACGGCCGACATGACACAAGGGTACATAATGAACACAACGGGAATGATGACGACGGGGGGACGGACAAACGGTGGCGAGGACGGGGCCGGAAATGTATATGAAATGCTGCTGCTTGTCTTGTCTTTTTTTTTTTTTTCTCTCAACTTTCTTGACTTTCTTGTTATCTTCTTATTCGCTGTCTCCTCCGGCGGAATCGGATCGGATTGAATCATCCGCCGCCGCCGCCGCCGCTCGAGAGAAATCATATCCAAAAAAGAAAGCAAGCATTTGGGACACGGAGTTTATTCACAGGGGTGTTTTTTTATATATCGTGCTTGGTTGGGAAGCACACACAACTGCAATTTGGCCGGGACGGGGGAACCAAACACCCCCACCCACCCCCCATACCTCTATCTGCCTCGGTCTGATTAATTCGATAACTGTTTTTTGTCTGTATTTCTTGTTGGCTGCCTTCGAATATTTTCGAGCAGTTATCTGTTGTGTGTATATGTATAGAATCAGGATAGAAGGGGGGAGGTTACATAGGCTGCCACCAGACCCGGTACGTTGGCAGGTGGAACTTCCAAAGATGAATATGAGCTTCATCACATTGAGCAATTGCGAAAGCGGGGCACACAGTTGGCTTGTGTGAATCTCGTGATTGAATGAATATACCCAATAAGGTATTCTAGGTATTCAGATATTCAGGTCATGTCTCCCGCCACAAGGCAATTGTGCCACATCCCTCCCTTCCGTCCGTCCGTTGATATGCAATGTCGTGAAAAAACCATTTCCCATACCCTTCTCAGGCATATAACCCTTCTTCAGGTGCCCCGTATGTGTATGTGTGAACGCCCAACTCCGTCTCAATGCTTTCTTTGACCAAACAGTACACAGAACCAAGCCCTGTAGCCCGGCGTAGCATGGCCCGGCCTTTTCCTTTGCTCCTCGCTCCTCACCATCACGTCGGCCGCCTAAAAGGATGCGCCTCCGTGTTCAACACCCAGTCGTCCAGGCTGATGAGGTCCGTGTCCGAGTAGAGCAGGTAAAAGTACTTGAGCGTCTCGGCCAGCCAGAAGCTCTCCATGCTGTCGATGGGCGTCGTCACGCCGTCCTTGCTGTTGACGTGGTCGACCGCCGAGTTGCCGTACTGCGTGTGCGTGTGCCTGACGATGGCCTGCCACATGTCCCACCCCTTGTCCTGCCATATCGGGTCGCCCGTGATCCGGTACATGTACCAGACGGACTCGATCGCCTCGGGCCTGTGTGTATGCGAAGGAGAAAATGGGTCAGTTGGTTCTCCGACAAACAATCGATTTGACGATCCCAAAGAGTGTTGGGGGGGGTGG
>LKEA01000008.1:538977-560239 GCA_003795315.1 Cytospora schulzeri | reverse complement strand
GAAACTTACCGCAAGATATATCGCCTATCACCAATCTGCGTAAAACCCGGGACAAGGTCCTCAGACTCGATACGATCTGCCACGTACTCCTCGTGGGACTTCGGCCTCATAGGTTTCCGGGGCAACTTGATGGCGGTGACGTCGATGGGCAGCTGGCTGACTGCCCCGTCCGAGCCTGGAGAGGGAGGCCGGCCCGTGGTCTCGTCCTGGAGCTTGAGCTCCGCCTCGAGCAACTTCATCTTCTCCTCGATGGCTTTCTGGTCGAGCGTGGATGGGTCCAGAGCGGGGGTGCTCGGGTCCGCGTCAAGCTCCTCGGACGGCAGCGGGTTGGAGCCGGTGGCACCCTCGCTTCTGGCGTTCAGCCTACTGTACCCGACAGGCACACCTGGCTCCGCCGCAGCCGCAGCCTGGCCCGTCTTCGGTGGTGTTTGGCCGGGGTTCTGCTCGCGTTGGGCCAACTCTTCAGCCGCCTGAAGCTTCTCGGCCTCCTGGCGTATGACTTGCTGCGTTTCATTCTCCCAGATCTCAAGACGGTCGAGGTAGTCGTTCATCAGCTTGGTCCTCCACTCAGGATTCGGCTCCAGATACTCGTCAGTCCACACCGTCTCATTCCAATGGCAGTCAGTGACATTAGCGCAGGGCACCACCTGGGAAAACTCCGGCATGATGCCGCTCGGCATCGCTGAATACGCCCAGACACAACCATCCGCGAGGCGCTTGCCGATCTCCAGGTCCTCCGGGGAGTCAAAAATCTTGGCCCCGAGGCCGAACATGCCGCCGAGGAAGCAGGTAAGATGTGTGACCTCATACGAGTACGAGATCTTCTCCAAGTCCTGGTCGGCAGACACTCTGGCCTGGGCAGAATAGAGGATGTCGGGGTCGCCGGGGAGCATGGGCCTGTATAGCAGCCAGTCCTTGACGGCAGAGACTGTCTTCTCGTGCATGGTGCGATACGTTGGTTCCAGACCGCCCAGGAGGAGGTACTGCTTCGGGAAGTACTCGTAGGCCGAGTCCTGTGACCCTCCCATGGAGAATGTCTGCATTCCTGAGCTTGCAGTGAGGTTCTGGGCGACACAATCCCAGTCCATAGGCAGGCCGTTAGCACCAAGAGGCTTAAGCGTGTCATCGTGTTTCGGGAAACGAGAACTTTGACCAGGTTTTGACGGAGGCGTCCTCCTCCATATCTGATCCGTATTCTCTGATGGAGCATCATCAAGCAACGCCTCATCGACAACCTCTCGTTTGTCGATCTTCTTGAAGCCGCCAGTCTCTGGCGCTCCAGCACCACCCGATGCGACCTGGAACTCCAATTCCGATTTTCCTTCTGTCGACGCATCCCACGCTCCTGAGCTGCCAGCCGCAGGTGGGACGTAGCCCTCGGGCTCACCGAGATGGGCAGCAGCAACAGCTTCTGCCTGTTTCTGAGCCAACTTGCTAGCTTCCTTCATCGCAATGGTCGCTGTTCGGTTACATCCGGCGGCGTCCACACTCTGAGGGAATATACCTGGAATGGCCGGGGCTGTGTTGTCGCCTCGGTTTTGCCACTCTTCCAGCGCATTTGTAATACGAGCAACGGCATCGTAATACTTATCTTTCCCGGTCAATTGGGCCAGCCTCGTGAACTCCATCGACAACGAGCCGAGCTCCGCTATGCCCGCATGTGTTGATGCTCGCTTGGGCTGGAAGGCGTAGGCAGGTTTCCACCTGTAGTTAAGGTCGGGCATCCGATTTGGGGTGTCAAAGACGCCCATGAGGATCTCTGCGAGCTCGACGGCCTTCCTCAGTAGAATTGGGTAATCACCCTTATGGCCACCAGTGACGTCGTAGGCGGCAAGTAGCCCACCTAGATACCGAATGGTCGTCTCGAACACCGGAATATCGTTACGATACGGAGTCGTGGTGAAGTCGATATCTTGCAGTCCACGGTAAGCCCGATCGAACTCTTCCTTGAAGCCCATGATCCAGAGGGTGTCCAGAGCGTCGACCAGAGTTGCGCCCCAGCCAGCAAAGGGATCGTGAAACTCGGCGGTGATTGGCGTGAGCTCGTCGTGGCCAAAAGCAAATTCCACGTAGCCGTCCCATGCGCGCTTCGCCTCAGCTTTGACCTGCGCCTGGCGGTCCTCACGCTTCGCTTTTGCTTCCATGCCCTCGGGTCCAAAGGTGTGCTGTATTTTAGGTACAGACTTTGGCTTCCCAGTGGGCAGGGGAATCAGGGACCCTTCTGCAACAGGGAACCATTCTGGCGGCTTCTGCCAATAGATGGTGGTCGTTGTGGAAACCGTAGTGTCCTCGAGCTTGCCAGGTGGCTTGCCGTTCACGGTGGCAGGAGGGTCAGTAGGAGCAGGCGGTTCCAGGGGTGCTTCGTGTTCCGCCTGAGAGAGTTTGTCGGTCAAAGTTGGAGTCGGCAAGGCGAGACCATCATTGCCTTCGGTCTCAGTCTCCAGGTTGGGTAATTTGACTTTTTCCTCGCCAAATGATTCCTGGACAAATGATGGTGGCTGCTCGTCAAGAGGTCTTTGCACCTGGTCCCTGTCGGTGGCTTTGCGCTCAGTCCAAGACTGAGCACCAGCATCCTGGTACTGGAAGCCATCGTCCCAAGCCGAGTTGACAGACGCTCTGTAGACAAGGAAGACGAAGAGTACGGCGCATGCCACGAAGATGCGGTATCTCCTAATACGAAGCATCTTGTTTAGGTGTTGAATTCCTGGAGTACTGCCCAGGAGCGCGTAGGAAACGACGTCCGGAAAAAGAGAGGAGGCCTCCTCCCGCGGTTTAGAGGAGATGTTCTCAAAAGTTATAAGGGTCCAGAGCTACAAAGTATATGATATAAGATACAAGGTCGTCGTGTGAGTGCAAAAGGCGAGCGAAGGTTGAGATAAGGAGGGCAAAAGAGGGTGATTGGCGTAAAATGTACAGATAGAGAGAGGATTGAAACGTTAAGGGAGCATGTTTAGGACGCTCAAGACTGTCAGGTCGGGACAGAATTGAGAGAGACCTGCATACACGACCGGCTGTTGAGCAAGTCAATTCCCCTTTCCTTAGCAGTTTACGGATGGCTGATGAGGAAGGAATGTAAGGAACACAGCAGATAACAAGAGGAAAGAAGGGAAGTTGGGGTTGAAGTTGAGGTTGAGGTTGGAAGTTGGAAGTCGAGTCACGAGACAAGGGAGCAGCAACGGGAGAAAGACAATACAATGAATAATGCTCAGGGTGCAGTGGCAGCCCTGGAGAGTGGCCCTGGAGAGTGGCCCTGGAGAGTGGTGGTGGTTCGTAAACCAAATCTACTAAGATTTTTAGTCAAGAGCCAAGAGCCAAGACACAGGGTGTGATCCGCCCAAGTCTTGGCAGAGTCTCACAGAGGAAAGAGCTTGGTGAACTTGGGGCGTGGAGTGGCAACCTTGGGAAGAGTATGTACATATGGGCTTACTTACTGTGTAGAGAGAGTGGTAGGAGTGGTTCCGGTGATTTATCAGGGAAAAGCCACCCTGAGGCGCGCAACTTCGGTTTTGGAAATTGAACTTGATCGTTGCCCCCCTAAAAAAGGGGTAACGTAACGCAGGGGACTGATGATCCCTTCGTGTTGTGAAGGGAAAGCACTTCTCACATACTGTGTTAGTTAGTATATATGGATAATTAATCATGGGCCCTTCCTTGCTGACTGAACGGAATCAATATAGAACAACAATTTTTAGAAAGCAACAGCGGCGTACATAGCGACCGGTACAGGACCTTCTTTCCGGCTGACGGCAAAGACAGTTCGAGGTCAACGGTAGGGAAGCATTGGACCTAACTGTTTTTGGAATTTAGATGCCATTATTGTCTTTCAAAATCTAACCCGAAAAGGCAAGTCTCAAGAACGAGCCAACCAGATCTATCCCGGGCCGCAGGGTGGAACCACCCGCCATGCCTTCTTCTTTTTAAGCTTGTAATTTGGCTCAAGGCCGAGGCACCTGAGTGGACACCCTGGCACCTGCTGCAACAAGCTCTGATCCAGATGTCTTTCAGCACGTGATGGCGTCAGGTCTAGGCTAGACGATTGCTAGACGATTGTGACCTTCCGCATCTATTCTCTGCCAGAATCATTCATATGCAGAACGAATGCGGAAATCGCTTGTCGAGTTGTCGGGTAGTCGGCAGTCGAGAGAACCAATGGTCGAGTTGGCAAGTTGCGTACATAGTGGCATAGTGGCATAGTAGCTGTCTAGGAACTTAGATGTGTTTTAAACAATCACAGTAGCAAGTAACAGAGTCGCAGTAGCTACTCCCAATGAACACCCCGACTTGAATGGAATGGCCCGGATCGACACACCATCCCTGTGGCTTTGAAACAATCATTTGCTCGGAGTCTAGAACGAACTTCGATGTTGGTATTATTCCAAGGGTTAGGGTCCATAATGTCCACGATGATCAGTCCCCTTTTCAACTGTCTATACTATTGCTGCCTGGAGATTAAGCACAACGACAGTCTCTCAACCTACGGGGACAGATCGCAAGGTGGTACAAGCGCTACATAGTTAAGGTGGCACTTGAGATATAAGCATACAGGCATAGTACCAACTAGGACATGGTTCTCCATTGTGCACTCTTCTTCAGTGATATACTACAGAATTATACCTGATATCTCGCGATATCTCTTCTGGGGGTAGCTTCATCCAGGAGTTGGATCCATTTCCTTTCTGCCGGTAGTCCATACCTTCTCCCATCTGCCATGACCACAAAACTACCCAGGTACTCTCTTCACAGGCTCTTCGTCACTGCGTCCCGGGATCACAGTCATTGATTTAGGACAGCGACGCCGACACACATACATCTGGAGCGTAAGCCTCCTCACAACCAAAACCATAAGGTTACTGAAGACACCGGGAACACACAGGGAACGCTCCGTTCCTGGTCCGGTGGTGGGCTGCGATCCGGGCAAAACTTTGCTCTAAGAAGATGGGCGACCAAGCACCCAGCAGCAGCGCCACAGGCTCTGCCGACACTGCATCAAGTCCTTCCCGTTGTGAGCCAACCCCCCCTCTCGATGAGCTGAAGCCACCGACACCTTATGTCCCCGGTGCTCAACTTCGCATCAAGAAGCACAACCCCCCGCCTCCTATGGGCGGCGCTGGGTACAGTCACCCTCATCCCAAGGAGTGGGATTGGCAACCGTACCCCCGTGGTAAAGGCGCACCAAAGACATTGAGCCAGTGGTGTCTCAAACATCTGCCCAGAAAGACGCCACCTCATTTTGACCAAAGCGTTCATCGCCTGGTGATCACGCGCCAGATCTGCTGCGGCGAGGGTCTGAACTCGCAAGTGGTCGAATGCCGCCTGGACAACGGCCCTGAGCTCTTCGTCGCCAAGATCTTCGACGGACTTTACATCGATGACACGGATGTTGTTGACGACCTGGGTCCCACATACTATGTTGAGTCTTGGTACTCACGCGAAGCTGCTGCCTATAAGAGGATTCTTGAACACAACTTGGACGGAAGATTCACACCAAGCTTCAAGGGTTGCTGGCACTTTGAGGTGCCCCTGCTCGACGGCAAGCCTCGTGAGGTTCGCATGATCCTGCTAGAGTCTGTCCCAGGCTCTACCATGAAGTCCCTAGTCGACAGCGGAGAGGCCAAAAGGATTGACCCAGGTCTCCGCTTGGAGCTCATGGCCCAGCTCATGGAGAACTGTAGCACGCTTGACTTCATTGGACTGCGGCAAAATGACATGGCCACCCGCAACATATTGGTTGACACGAAATCAAAGCGTATAACACTGATTGACTTCAGCCACTCCAGAATGTGGGGTGAGCCAACTTCCAAGTGGGAAGAGTGGGGAGACCCGACGCTGCCAGCATCTCCAATCTCCCTTTTCAAGGGCTTCTGGCCCGTTTATGGTGCCGAAGAATGGGTACCAAGGGAGCTGTGTTCCTGGGAAGAATCGCTTGAGTGGATGAAGAAACGATGGGACAACAGTGGCCGTTACCAGCCTGTCGATTACGAAGATGATGTTTTGCCGCCTTGTTATTGATAATGCATTATTTGACGTCTTGAGGCATCACATAACAATTAATTGCTCGACTTGTGCTCTAAATAATATTCCTAGCAGTTCTATGCCCCCTCAGCTATATTAGCCTAGGGTAGTGTGTTAATAATATAAGTTCCGTGTGATTCTCACCGCAAATTAGACTGTGGCAACAGAGTTGGTCTCATATCCGCAAAGGACCATTAAGCAACTAGTCCATTGGTCGTGATAGAGAAACTAACGGCTCTAGGATTGCAAATGCTCATATGCTGTCGCTCACGGCGGGATATTCGTGAGCTGGGAGGTGCGGCCTATGGGCTCTGTGGTCCAATACACATGTATTCCTTCTATGAGAACGATTCCTCGCTGAATGAACAAGTCTATTGAATACAGTGGGAAGTTTAAAGTAGAAGCTTGTCAAGACTTCTCTGATATTATAGCAGATGGGGACAGCAAAGAGTCCATGGTGATATAAATTCGGACTACTGATCATCCCATCGAGCCCAAGAAGTACCTACGTAATTAGGCATTTCAGCAAAGATCATTATCACAACGGCTCCAGGACTGCTCATAGTTCTACTCGCTTTATTATCCTTCTCAAGGCCTGATAATTGCCTGTTGTCATTATATTTGCGCTCCATTGCCTGTGTGGGGTCTGCTTCATTCAGAGAGTCCGTCCCACTTACCCACCCACTCACCCATTATAAATCTGCCATTTCTATTCATGCTCTGGTATACGATTCTGAACGCCACTCTTTCCTCTGCCTCTCTTCTAGGGGTATATCCACCATATGAAACCCACAGATATCGTCGAGGATTGTTCGGCCCTACTCAGCCGCCTTCTCCACGTCCCTGTCTTCTGTCACTGCTGTCGATTTCCCATTCGTCGTGTCTGCTTCTCCCCTTTCTTGTCCTTCCGCATTATTCATCACTACCGTTTCAGGCACTGCAACACCGGCCTCTTTCTGCTGCTTCGCCGCCAGTCTGGCCCGTTTCTTATCGCTCTTCGCCTGCTCCTCTCTCATCTGCCTGATGACGGGACTTCTGGCTCGAATCCTATCACCATACCGGTAGAATATTATTGGGATAGGGATAAGTACCACCTCCATCAGTCCGAGCAGCGTTCCGGCCCACTGTGGCGTCAGTGCAGCGTACATAGTCGAGCCAGCTAAGGGGAGAGTCGCCCCGAAGATAGATCTCATGACGGCATTTCCTGCCAGGGCAGATGCAGCAAAATATCCGTACGCACCGGCCAGATAATTAGACCCGTATATGAAGCATAGAGTGTTCTGTTGCGATGTGTCAGTATTTTATGCTGCTAACCATAGGAACCGACGGGATATTGCAGATTCAAAACTCACCCCACAGCCAAACGGTATACCAAAGGCGATCGGGATAGCCCAGTGGATAGTCGTCGGTAGACAGGTCCAGGAGAAGACGAGTTGGCCAATGGGAGTCAGAACAGCACCGATGCTCATGATGCATGCACTGGCCTCTGGTGCAACACGGCCTGTCTCTGGGTCCTTGGCGTGCGAGTTGATAACCCTGCGCCAGAACGGCTCAAGACAGATGGCGATCATGGTCCCGATACCGATCCCGATGAACGAGAGACCTGTCTCGCCCGGCCCCCAGCCGCGTTCTTGCTCGAACACGATGGGATAAGCCACGAAGCACTGCACAGACGGCGTTAGGTTACACAGGAATGGATTATTAGGGTGTGACGAGGGACGACTCACCAGGTATAGGATCCCGTATATGACACTAATCCTGTTGAAGGGGTCAGTTACTCACTAATTACAAAAAGCACAAAGCAGATTGGGGACGAACCAAATATTGAAGAACCATAGAATCGGCTCCGTGAAGGAGAGCACAAACGGTCGACTCAAGTTGACCTTCATCAACTGGGCCGTCGACTTGGTCGAGTCATACTGGCACCAGTATCTCTCATCGTCCTCGTCCTTCCTCCGCTTGGCAGCTTTCTGCTTGAGAAGGACCGGCACATATGTCTCTCTGACGGTCGTCATCAGGATGACGGCGGCGCCGGTCAGGATCAACACCAACCAATTGTCCCAGCGCCACCCGAGGTACTGATACACGAAACCACCAATCAATGGGCCAGTGACCGGCCCGTTCAGAGGTGCGATGCTCCACAGACTCACTAATTCACATTTTCGGTTAGTTAGGTTTCCATCTGACCAAGTTGCCCAAGAAGCTTGTTATTGAGAGGTGTCCAAAACATATCAGGTGACACAACACTCCTGAAAACGACACTAGAGACAAAAGTATAGAGGTTTGCTTTTAGGCGCAAAAAGGTACGTACTGTACAAGGCTCGATCATCCTCAGTTGATATATCAGCGATGGTCCCGGCCCCGTTGCAAATCATGACCGCGCCGAAGAGAGCCCCAAAGAAGCGCACGGCGATGATCTCCGCCAGCGAGTTCGCCAGAGCGCAAGGGATGATTAGCACCGTCGACACCGAGAGACACAGGAGGTAGACCGGCCTCCGTCCAAACAGCTCGCTCATGGGCGCGACAATCAGAGACCCTGCCGCCAGCCCCAAGAGGTACGTCGTCACCCCCAGCGTGACGATCGTCTCGCTCGGCTCGTCAAACTCGGTCATCAGCCCCGGCATCGTGGCCGTGTACGATGTCGAGTAGAGGATGACCACCCAGGTCGCGTAGGACACGCAGAAGATGACCCATATGCGGTACGGCATCGTCCAGTCCAGAGGGTGGCGCGGGTCCGCACTGCTGCCGGTGCCGGTTCTGATGCCAGTGTCGGTGTCGAAGGTCACCTCGAAGTCGGGCGGGCGGGACCACGCGCTGCTGGCCGTCGCGCCGGTCCTGACCCGCTCGATGTCCTCTTGTGCCTCCTCGTGCTCTGCGTCGTGGTCGGCGCGGGAGAGGGCGTTCTCGAGCGGCGAGAGGGGGTCGGTGTCGTTGGAGTACGTGGACGAGCCGCCGGAGGGTGCTGCGGTTGCAGCTGTACCAGCGGCTCTTGACGTCCGGGAGCGCCGACGTGTTGCTCGGCTCCGGCGCGATTCTGACGTCTTGATTTTGGTGATGGGCTCGAGACGTGGGGATTCCTTCTCATCGTAGGACAGGGAGTTGTCCGTGTGGTCATGCTCCTGGGCGCCATCCCCTCCACTGCCCTGGGATACGTCCTTTTCGAGGTTGCCAGTGTTGTCCGCCATGGCTACTTCCAGGTTCCGCCCCGCGGGGAGAATAAGTGGCTGGGAGGATATCGTCGTCTGCTGACTGGGATGATTTCTAATGGCTGCTGGCCTACAATCACTCGAAATAAAGACTGAATATCGACTTAATTAAAAAAAGGCTTCATGCACAGGAAATACACTCAGGTCTCGCCAACATGAGCTAGCTGTAATGCCAAGCAACCAGGCCAAAACGCCGATTTTGCTGAAGAGAAGATCTGGTCTAATTGTCCGTCTTGGGGGAACAACAGTTCGCCGCAGGAAAAGGGAAAGAGAGAAAAACAAAACAAACACGAGAGGATGCAAACAGGATGGTCCTGCAGTCCTTCGGCTTTTCGGGCCTTTTGTGAGGATTAACTTTTTACTTATGCCCGGAAATAACTGGTACAGCGGAATTACGCAGCATGGAAGGAGCCAAATGATACTGTACTTGATACTTACTTATGTAAGTACATAGATGTAAGTACATAGATGCTCTGTGATTAAGTGAAAGGTGCAGTGGGTGGGGCTTGCATATCACACAGAGCTGACGCCTTGTGTATGTATACCCAACGGCCCCATTTTCAACCGCATATATCCATCGAGGGAGGGGGCGACCTTATTGAATTGCCTTGTGGGGCGGGCATCCTAAAAGGGAAGGGCAGGGGCAGTAAGGTGAGGTGAGTGTCCGTCCCGGCCGATATCTGATACGTAAGTCCTTCCTAAGCCGAGCCGGTTCTCAAAACCGGACCGAATGGCGACCATTCTGCACACCATCACGACATGCATCAAGTCTGTCCAATGGCCACATCGGCAGAGTGGAGAAGAAGCTTCCCCGGGAGTCGAGGCACAATACATATGCAGTGTAACTGTCACACGATGGTCAAACCCTGGCAACAAGGACTACTGTGGGAATCGCTCATACTGCAACTGTACACAGATCCGTAGACCTAAACGCTATGTCGCATGCATTGTAGGGCTGTATATCAATCAGCCGCCTGTTTAAGGACTACGGGTCCTAATGTGCCAAGTCAATTTGGACTTTTGGGAGTCGACTTACCGGGTAGTCAAGTAGTCTGGTAGTCTGGCTGTATAGTGAAGCTGCCTGGTGATACAGCAGCTAAGGTACTGCAGTTGGCCTACCTAGGAATCAGTAGGTGTGTAGCCGTGTATATAATCGCAGTAGCTATACTCACTACTGTATTATGTTTGCAGTACCTTCTTCTTCCCCGCTGACTCCCATCCGATACCCACCAAGTTCATCGATCATCGGTCCTTCTTCACAACTAGCCGGGTAGCCGTCCCGGGATTGAGGAATGTGACACGACTTTTGCCAGCCAAAGAATGAACAAGCGACATCGTGGGCCTTCCGAGCCGGAGGGAAAGCATTCGGACGTTAGACTCACTCATCTCTGCCGTTTGCCGGCGTCCAGCGGTGTAACAATTTGTTGTGACCCGTGGAAGCGAAGCCGCTTGTGTGACTCACCACGATGCGAAATGACCCCTCATCCAGTTTGAGAACCGCCGGCTTTCTGACCTTGATCCGTCGTAACTATCTATGTATAGGCCCATAACCACAGTATAGCAATGTCGAGGTGCCTTCGGTGATCCTATCCATGGATCTCCCCTCTTACAAACGCCTGTCCGTAAATCTATGCATGCACATGTCCGTAGTGACGTAGTCGCCCATTTGCGTATCTCCAGTTCGGTATTGCCTTCGGCAGGGTGATTACTTAGGTGACTAGTCCTTTTTTTTTTCTTTTTTTTTTCTTTTGGCATTCAAATCAGCACATGATCCTGACATTAGACTCCGTACACAAGTCAGATTTAATACTGGGCATGGACTGAAGACTTATTCGATCAATGCAGACATAGGGAGCAGCCGTTGCTTCGTGTGCTAGGTTTTTCAGGTAAACACTCGAATAGTGGCATAGTGCGGGCTGTTTTGAGAACGCGAGCTTGGAATTGACTTGATCTACTTGCTGGTTTCGAAACCCAGAAAGTGAGTCCAATGTCACAAACGGGAGACCGACCATCCTTGGCTTGGAAAGGTCAAATGCATCAAACATTCGAAGCCGCTGTTCCTGCTCTCCTTCATCCTGCCTTAGTTGTTGGGCTGATGGCCGTACAGTTTGGTATCCTTTTTTCCTTCGAGGCCCCTGTAACCAGGTTCATAGGTGTGATGTACAGATCTGCAGGTGAATAAACAATTAGTGTTAGGCGAAGCATGTGATTAGACTATGGGAGACATACCATTAGGACTGTTCAAGGCGAGAGGAGAATGTCGTGACCTTGCTTGACGAGGAGGTTCCTTGGGTGGACTCGGAGCCCCCCTTGCCATCGGCGGCCTCGTTGTGAAACTTGGCCTCCTTCTGAGCCCTGGCCTCCTCCAGGCGCCGCATTCTGCCGATGACGCTGTAGTAGGATCGGTTCAACAGCGCGGCAATGGCCCTGGGAGTCATCTCACCAGAAAGGTGCTCTCGCAGCTTGTCGTCATCCTCCTTGGACCAATACTTGTGGTGCCTGTGTGAGGCTTTAGCATGGGGGTTCGCCTTGGTGATACTGGTCTTGGGACGGGCTAAAGCCGCAAGAATATTAGCCTACCGTATAATCAAAGGAGACTCTAGAGTCCCGTTGCTTGGATGGCAAAGGTAGACGTTTGTTTGACGAGAAAGGCGTTCGGAGAGGTAACGTTGGTCAACTTTGAACTTACAGTTGGGAAGAGGCATGCGACCGTCTGGTCGACGCTTACGAGGCTCCATCGCATTGATTGCAGGAGACTCCTGGGAGGTGGGAGGCGTCTTTGGGGGCTCCATCTTTGTGTTCTGCAGATGGGTTAGGGCTGAAAGTCAAAGAAGACAAGGTAGTCTTGGGGTTTTGGAAGTCTTCAAATTCACAGCCGGCCTGTGTTCTACCAAAAGCTCTGATAGCTACAGTGGCAGGACCTGATGATAGGCCGGGAAGTTCTCGTCGTCCATGTAGTACGCTATGAGTTCCGCCTTTTCACTGTGCTAAATAAAACTTCGCCTCATCATTGTGTTAGGCCAGGGCGAAGAAGGTGTTGGTAGGTGGATACCATGTAGGACGTCACTATAGCTATTTACTACTCCTATTGTTTGTCTTCAAGAAGGAAAGGCTTTATATACCCCCCCTCCGCCTAGTATATTTGATTGCTTGACTCAATTGCTGCTGGAAGATACTGCAAGGCGTGGACTGCATGGATCTTACCAGAGCCAGCCTCGTGTTTCAAATGTAGTTGAGCTGGCACGTGCTTGTCACAGCCTCGTCTAAGTGCCAGTAATCAGACAAACAGTGTGTACATGTAAGTTGGCTTGAGAACACAAAGGCCAGGACTTTAGATATATTGAATGAAATCTCTAGTTCTACATTAATTTACTTCTGTGGCTTGAACTCCTCTCCTCAAGCATAACCTTCAATGCACCTGAGGATCCCTCCAAGCCTCCAGTCTCCGTTTCTCATGGACCAAGCCGCCAGCTGCGTTGAGTTGTGACGTATGATCCCAACACAACCCTTCCTGCCAACCTGAGAAGTACTCTTCCGCCCGTAGTCCAATGCTCAACGAAGCGGCATTCTGATGCTGCCATCGTCCTGCCTGTATCTGACTATGTGGTGCCGGTTGTTGGCGATGCTGCGACAATTTGAAAAGTCCAAAGGTTAGCACTCGTTCCCACAGAACAATACATACAGACAGCTGCAAGTGTGTCTGTTTTCTTGACTTACCACCACATCCTGTGTCCCGCAATCATCTGTCGCAGGAACTCGATTTTCTTTATGCAAGTTGCCATCTCCAATTCTCCAGCCTGTCTCGCAGTGTTCAACTTCAGGTGGGCCACGTTGTCGAAGGCCTGGCGAGCCTGTTTGATCTCTTCGACGACGGCTTCAGCCGCTGCTTCTGTGTCATCGCATTGTTCGAATCTAAGGATGAACGAGTTGAGAACATTGCCCATCCTCATATCCTCCTCGACGGAATAGAGGTCACTGGTAAGCCTCATGATCCGATGCGTCTGGGATAAGAGAACTTCGTACAACCCACAACGTCTGGCCCTGTCTGGCTCGCATGCATCCAGTCTGGAGGGTATTATCATTAGCATCTACTATTGACACGAAATTGGGCCTATGGGAGGCACATATAGTCATGGTTAGGGAGACAACTTACAAAGCAAGCCTCAATATGGGAGGGATAGACTTCTTCGTGAACTCCGAGTACTCGTCGGCCGTTGGAATCTTTCCATTGGCCAGCAACACATCCTTGACTGTGGCAAGGGAATCCAAGTAATCACAGAAGTCTTCCTTGAAAACGTCCAAGTATGCTAGAAGTTGAAGAGGATCAGCAAAGAGATCAAGCGAACACCATCTTCCACCAAGAACAGGGTCTCACCCGGCTCGTAGAGAGCGCTCAACGATTCCAAGATTCGAGAAATGCTCCCCGCTAGATCATCGAACCTGAAGGCCCCACGTGCAATGTGGCCAACCGTCCATCTGCCAATCTCATTCGCAGGCGATTTGTCGCGGTCCTCGACTTGGTATCTCATCATTGACTTCGCAACCACGGTACGAGACATCAAGTCGAACGGCTTCCCACCGCCGGCTTTCTTCATGAATATGTCCCATTTCGTGGACCAGATGACCACTTCGATCGCTAGGCGTAGCTCATGAGCATTCGCTTGAGGCCAAAGACTAATACATAGAGAAGCATCATCTGGTTAGCTTAGTACAGGAAGAGAAGGACGGGGGGTCGAATCGGAAAGCGCCCGTGGTCAAAAGAGCAGAACAAAACTTACTGGGAAGCCAACGAAGCCGGATCAGTGTGAACAACCAGCACCAACTCGTCGGGAAGGAGAAACGTGGCGTTGCAGATACTGCGATTCTCAGTCAGTCATATCGATAAAACGGGCCGAATTTCATTCACTCACAAAGAATTCTTTTCCTTGACCTCGGCCTTGAAGGCGATCATCCGTTCGTTTGTCTGGAACCTTGGCCAGGACTGGAAGACATCGTCCAGATTCTTGATGTGAAGAGTCTGGCCCCTGAGACGTACGATGGGCGGAAGCCGAGGAGCCAAACGGGCGTTTTGCATGGCCTCGGCCGCTCCGATCCCCTCTCGCCGGTTCTGTTGAGCTGGTTCATGAGCTGGGATGTGGGCAAGACGAGGTTCGCCTATGGCTTCAAGCTTCATGGGCTGCGGAGACGGCTCAGCCCTAACAGGAACTCTTGGTCGAGGCTCTAAGGCGAGTTGAGGAAAAGCAGGGCGATCTTGACTACCCACTGCTGGTGCAGAAACAGGCACACCCTGACCATTCGTGACGATGGAGGTTGGTTCGGACAGATAGTCTTGGGCAGGATCGGGTATGGTCCGAAGGCAAGGGCCGGGGACATTCTGCTGAGGTGCGGCAGCTGCTGGGTTGGGAGGCTTGGACGAGGGACCTCTGGCGCTGATCTTTGGACTGGCCCGTGGCAGTACATTGGCGGTTGGAGGAGGAAGAGGGCTCTCACGGGAGAGGCCGTCTGTGTGGTCACTACCAATGGTGTACGGTCTCATGGGATAACCACCTGGGGCACCAGGTGCGGCGAGTGGGGCGGCCTGCTGACCAGCCCGGGGGAGCGAGACTGGGTAATTGTTGTCGCCTGCATGGTTCAGGCCTTGCGAAGACGAACCGTGGAGGTACGAGCCTGGATAGGGGCTGCCTGGGAAGTTGAACCCTTGGGGTTGCAAGCGATAGGGGTGCATGCTCTTGGGGAAGCCACCTGGGGCACCGGGTGCGCTGAACGAGCTTATGGGATAGCCGTTGTGGGGTGGCTGCAAGGTCGATGGGTAGTCACCTGGGTAGTTAGTGGGTCGAAGAGACCGGCCTTGGAGTTGCAAACCTGGATTGTAGCCGCCAGGGTGTAAATCGAAACGGGGTGTGCTGGCAGCAAAGTTGTCTCCTGATGCGCGAGGGCGTATCTCTCGATAGACTGGCTTGGCAGCACCGTTGTGTTCTGATGCGCCAAGGTCAAATCGGACAGCCTTCTTCTTCTTCTGAACTTTACTCGGGCGGTCGGGCTTGTCAATTCCGTCAGATTCATCCTCCAATATCTCTGGCTGATATCTAGTCTTTGTGGGAGGTCGACCTCGGGGCCTCTTCGGCGCGCGAGGCCGTTGCATTTGCTGGTTGGTGTCATTAGTAGTTGACTTCTTAGTAGCTGGAGCCATATTGTCAAGACTCTGATGTAGTCCCTTCTTAGACTTCTTATTCCGTTCTCGTGGAACGCTCATATTAGTGACGATCTCAGAGTTGTGGTCAGTTTCCAGAGTGGTAGTGTTGGCCGCAGAATCGCAGCTGCTGGCAGGTGTCGTGGTTAGGTCCTGTGTAGGCGAGGGCAAAGTCGACAGCAACACAGACGGCAGGATGTGAGTCTTCCTGGGTCGCATGTAGAAGGAAAATACCTTGTCCAAGCCAGCTGTGATGCGTTCCGTTTCATTTAGTTGACAGGCGCAACTTGAGGAAAACTGCAAGGTTCTGGTTGAGGTTGCAGTTTGGTGTGTGGGTTTATTGTCTGTTGAACAAGATAGGGTTGCACACAGCCTCGTGTAAGCACAGCCGCGCGGCTCGATCAGTCGTCAGCCTGACCATATACCTGTAGTGAACCAGGTCATTCTGTATAGGGCTCTAGTTTTGCAGTGGCCTAGCCCCGCCGGGATTCACATGCACCGCGAAGAAATTATCTGGTATGTTCCCTTTGATCATTGCTATATATACTCTGTTGTTTAGTCCTGGGAATCACTGTTTTTCACAAATTATAGCGCGAAGTTCTACCTGAAGTCAGTGTTGTGGGACCAGATGAGGCTTGCAACCTGCCCAGCTTCTCATACTATATATTGCCAGATCCAAAATCCATGGCAGAATGAGGTTCTGACCTAGGATAGGGGCTTCTGGACAGAACAAAGCTAGCTAGCTACCTATACCCAGTTGTGTGCCTCCATGCCTTGAGGACTTTGATCAGGTAGTCAGTGGTATCCGTCTGAAGTAAACAATTCCTTGCATTCTTGTCAGTGTTATGGAACTTGACTACCATTTATAGATATAGAAATTAGGACATATGCAGACTTATGAGACTCGAGATCTAGATATGCTGTTAAGCCATTTTTTGCACAGCTCGAGGTGGTACCACTTGTCTGTCAGCAACTTCTGCTGTCTGGAGTGGCCACTAACGAAATAACCCAGATATTCGGGGGTTCCTTGAACTGTTCATTGCAGCCATGCTATGAGAGCACCGTATATCACCAGGAGTGTTACCGGAACCTGCCTCTAACGTGATCCACCCGATTGAAGGATGCCGTCTACAAGATTTCGGTCCTCGTCTCGGCTACAGAATATATACCCGCCATGGCGTTTACCATCCCCTCCGTTTCAGGTCCACTGCCCATGCTCGCTCTGAATCAGTCTGAGCCGTTGTGCCACAATGGCGTCCGCGGATATCCCCAGGCACCTCACCCAAATGGGACACCTGTGGTGTCTTAGTTACACCAATTTGATCATGGCTTCCGGACGATCGTACTACGGTTTCGGCTTAAGCGAACCCGCAAGATTGACAGCTGTGGTGTTAGTGGCAGGTCGACACAGCAGCGTTCGGTGACCAGGGAACCTCGTCGGGTCCATGTGAATGGGCGCTTGTGATGCTTGGTTACTGCCCCAATACTTATTGCAGGACATATTTGAGGGGGCGGGACTTGGTACTAGGCTCTTGATTGTGAGACGAGAAACTTTTTGGTTCAAACCAGTAGTTACCGCGTTACGATGTGCCTGGCCCGACACTTTATTAAGCGTGTCTATTTCCCAGATTTCGCATCATCGGCCCGCTGGTACACAATGTACTGGCACAATGTGGCTGTCGGGTGCTTGGTCTGCCATGGTGATGCCATAGGTAGTGATCACCAAGGGGTCATTGGAGACTCCCTCCCCGATCTCAGCGGCCACAATGTCGTTCGTTACTGACGTCCTGGCCGGACAGCTCAAGCCCTAATTTGGCAAGGGAGGAGGCAAGTCAGACACTCGACCAACTATTCGGCTCCCTCACCGACGGAAGGGAAGCACAATCCCATGTCTTAGACTCTCACTTCGGAGTGAGTACAGTACACCGCTTGTGGCGGTTGTGAAACTTGTTTGAGATCAAGTATGACCGTCCACGGATCGTGCCCCAGGTCGCATCGAGGTTCATCTTGCAAGACCATTGGGGGCCAGACTCCTCCCGTCAGCCGCCGGGTATGAAGCTCTCAGATGGTTTCGCGAGCATGCGTATCTGGAACCACGGGTGGACATTGTTGTCCCAAAAGCAGAGCTGAAAATGGCGGGGCCCCTGGGCTGTACCGACCGGTTCCCGGTCAGTGAATAGCTGGCAGTGTCCGGAGTCGAAATGTGTCCGGCGGCCAGAAGAGCATCACATATACTAATGTCGTTAACCATGGTAATACTGGGGCAAAATCCAATGTTATCTACTCGAGCGCATGCGTACTCTGACCCGCAGGCTCCGCAGTCCCGAAACGCATTGTTACTGCAATGGCAGCAAGCACAGGCAATGAAGCCTCACTGGATAACAACCTACTATCAGACCCTCGTTAGGCAAGCCACATGCACCTCTGATATCGCCAATACTCAAAAAGGAATGTTCCGCGGCAGAGTGGTCGGGGGAAAGCTCTCGGCCCTCCCGGTCCACCGGCGGGCAGAGTCCGGCCACGAACAATCCTTCAACGGCTCCCCAGTCACAAAAACTCCGAACTTCCGGGATCATGGAAAGTGGGCGGGTTCACCGTGCCGTCGATGCATCGGACGAACAGGATGGGATTGAAAGTGGTACGGTGGAGTTGCCGGACAATAATCCCTCGATCACTGGCCGAATCTACGGTACATTTACATTGATACCACTCCGAGTGCGACGTCGGACGGGCGCAGGCGCGTTGCAGATGTCCTGGATGAATCGAATGTTGGAGGGGCACCAGGGGTCCTAAAGAAAAGAGGAGGAAAAAACCTGGAAGCATGCTTGCGAGAGTGTGATCAGTCAAGATTGAAGGGGGGTCATTTATATACTCTTGCGGCGATCAATGGTGATGAAGAAGTATTGATCGTCGAGGTGCGTGGTTTTGAAAACGTCCCTGAACATCCCCAGCTGGAACATGCTTGCAGTGATCGTCAAAGTCCCTTCGGAGGTGAAATGTCGGGGAATGGTCCATGCAGCAGGATCCTGGGGCGATGCGACATAGGAAACTGGAGCTTCTCATGTCCCTTGTGCTGCAAGCTGGTTGGCAGCGCACGTTGTGTGTGTATGTATGTGTGTATGTATGTATGTATATGAATGACTTACTGTAATGACACCTGAGTTGTGCAGCGAACTGATCTGCTCGCCTTTGCGAATACGACCGACCATGTAACGCTTCCATCATACGAAAGTCTCCGCCCGTAGAAAGGGACATTGCAACGTCGATATCCCTTCACATGGACAAGGAATGTCTTGGCCTTGCGTTTTGATGACGGTACTGTGGGCTTTGAAGTTGGGAAAAGCGGTTGGAAGCGGTTACTCTTTGGGAAGAAAATGCTGTTGGTGGTCAGGGTGGTCTCCAACACGCCTACACGCCCTGCTGCGCGTCTAATATGTACTAAGTAAGTACTTAGTATAAGAGATGAATGACAGTGACAGTGCATTTCCACACATACTGTCCCGTTCCGCATCTGTAGATCTCGCCTACTTTAATGAGTCTGTGCTTCCCTCAGACCGCCTGTCTTTTGCATTGGCCCAATCAACCAGTCAGCCAGTTGGCCAGTCGGGTTGGGGTCGGATGGAGGGAAGTGACGTCGTCCACGCACGTAATCTCTTTTGAGGACACCCGTAATGTACTCACCTAGCCCTAGTGCCAGAGTGCTAATAAGTTGGGGAAGGAAGCTTATCTGGCTCATGTCCTCTCTCAGGTCATGTTTTCGGTCGTAGGCACACAAAGTCTGAGAGTTCTTGTCACCAAAAAAACAGCAGTTTCAAACCCATTCAAACCCAGGAAAGCATCATCCGCGCATGCATGTTTTGAATGTCAGGGAATGTTAACTCATGCGTATTTGTGTTGCCACTAGATGTGATGGAATCCCAAAGGGGAAGGTGTTCCTGGGCTGCTGGCTAGTTCCAGTTAGCGCGGCTCGCAACCCCTGAGACTGTGCCTGGCTAAGGCCTGCTAGACAAAGAGGCTAAGGCAGGGTGCGATTGCGCGAAGTGGATCGCTATTTTTAACCGTGGCCCGCATGGACTACTTTGGTACTTACTGTACTGGGCGCACCAGTCCAAGCTTCTTTGGGGTATTTGCACAGGGTCTAAGAGGAGGACTGAAAAGGATAGAACATGTTCAGCCGAAATCAGCTCATTCATACATGTGTGTGTGTCTGTGTGTGTGTTGGTGTTGAGTGTGTTCGTCTCGTTCTATTTTTGAGAACCAGTCAGGCTCATCATCTTCGTTGGGCACCACCAGTTACTTCGCCGCAGCGGCTAACCGTCACAATGCCAACCCCCCGAGGCCGTTTCGATGCCCAGGCCGGCGAGGTCATCCCACCAGCCAACCACGTCAGATCGGCACTTCAGGGTTAACCTTCCGTCAAGATGGCCGCGACCTTATCCATCCAGTGCACTGTTCGCCAGTTCATCAGCCTCCCTGTTCTCCTCTCTGGGGACGTTCCAGAACTGGAGATGGAGACCTCCTTCGTCGCCGTAGGTCATGTCATCGATCTTTCCATAGATCTCCCGAAGTTTATCAAAATGCGCAACTGCACGGCCATTCGACCGCACACCATTGTTCTCGATCCACTCCTCCATCCACCTGGACATAGCTTGACACAGATACCCCGAGTCGCACCGGATCTTGATGTCCTGCAGGGCCATGTCCTGGTAGCTAACCTCTCGGATGGTATCGATGGCCCTTGACAACGCCTCGATCTCGGCCCTGGAGTTCGTCTGCGGAAGTTCTGGACTGAGCAGGCCGCTGGAGTTATATCGCGAGCCCGGACCGAAGTATACGCCCCAGGACGCACGCGCTTTTGACTTTCCGTTGTTGCGACAGGCACCGTCGATGGAAACTACCACGGTCATCTTGTCGAGCTCGATAGCATTGGTCCGGGGATGCAGCAGCTGGAGCTGGCGCACCTGCTTTGCGACCGTGTATGTGATGAGCTGCGGCTTGGGGACGCGGTGGTGCATCGAGCTGTAATCCAGGATGAACAGACGCTCAATCCTTTGGCCAATGGCGTCGACGGGACACCCGGTTCCGCTCAGGGAGTGTGGCGGGAACACGCCCCTCATCCTGGATGGGACGGGGATACGTAGGCGTTTCATGCGACGAGGTAAGGCTGAATGGCTAGCTGGTAATATCAAGGAGCCGGACGGAGCTTGTAGGGTATGTTGCACAGTAGAGGCTGGGCGTCATTGCAGTTCGTCAGAAATGTCATTCTCGCTATGGGAGGAGCAATAAGAGGGTTAGGGTTTTAGATACAGAACCCCCCTGAGCCCATGAATGAACACATTTGAACTCGAGTTGTGTATGTGCCCACTTGGACTACTGTCGAGATGAAGGTTGGTCTTGAAGACCAAAGACAACATATACATATAACTAAAACATTATGCCCACGGATGTTTCTTTGCTCGCGTGCAAGATTGCGACGGCGGCAGGGTCAGTGATGGCTAGCGGTACTTACCCAGTACCTTTTGGGAAAATAGGCATGTCTCGGCTCTTGAACGGCACCCCAAGACAGACGACCGTGAACCAGACTGCCATGGCAGACTTGACCAAGGCAGACCCGCATCCAGTCAGTCAGAGGCGGAAGCCCCTCACCACCTTTAAGCTCCCCTGCAACACTCTCAAACACGGGCCTTAAAACGGGTCTTAACAGCCACGAGATATGAAATCCCGAGAAGCAGGCGAGCCAAGCGGATCGAGTTTTGCGATACGGATCCGGAATCGAGTGCATGATGATCTGCGTGCACCTCATTCCAAAGGGGGGGCCTGGGAGGGTGTTTTCGATTGCCGGCAATTCGAGATA
>LKEA01000008.1:528182-538952 GCA_003795315.1 Cytospora schulzeri | reverse complement strand
GAAACACTGCATGTCAGGCATGTATGGCATATGTAAAGCAGGAAAGGAATCTCAGGGGTAATCATAATTCTTTTGGGGGAGCCCAGCCTTCGAACTTCTTTGGTACATATGAAGTTTTGAAACGTTGGTTTTGCTTGCAGAGCCATCACCAGAGGAAGTGGTCATTTGCACATTACGGTTGCCTTATTGGGTGCCTTGTCATCATCACCAGCCTCCGGGAATTATATACTTGTCATTGTCAGGAGCCGAGCTACGTATTGTGGCGGCGGCTTCGACGGCGGCCTTCCTTCCTTGGCCCTTCTGGAAAATATTCGGAGGAGCCAGGCAGACGGCGTGGGCCCTGAGGCTCTTTGCACATGTTTATTGCGTTTGCCAAAGAACTGATCAAGTGGAATATCACGTCAGCTCGGCATTGTGTGGTCTGGGGCCGTATCTTGAGGCTGCCCGTCGTCACTACCTAGGTAGACAGACAGATAGCAGATCGGGAACAAAAGCCCAACCCTTGTTGATATACGCGTACGGCAGTAAGGATTACACTACTGTAGCAAACATGCCGCTTTGATCGTCCGAGCTTCTCAGGTCGAATGTGTCTCATGAGACACATTGTTGCAGATGTCGTTGACCCTGTAAATTTACCACTGCGCGCGATGGTCAAGGGTGTTCGTCCAGCGCCAACCGGAGCATTTTGTAGTGTGGAGGCGCCCACGTTTCCTTCTGAGACTAAAGCGGCTGCGCTCCAAGCAGCCAAGGTTGTGCCCCTCGCTTGGCTGCACGGGGTCACGGAGGGGTCCCAAGGTTGGGTCTCCTTGAAATTGACGGCTCCTTCCAACTCCAGATCTGCAGTACACAGTGTTCAGGTACCTAGGTACTGTCGGCCTGCCCAAGGTAATTCAGTTAAGTAAAGTAAAGTACACACTGAGTAGGTTAATCCTAGGGAAGACTTTAGACCGAGATCGATCAGCCTAGAGAAGACCCTCATGAATGTTAATTATCTACTTTCAGGATGTCCATACGTGACCTAAGTAGAGAAAGGGGTAGAGATATCAAAACACCCGAAGGCAGAAGGCTGTCCAATGAACCGTTACTATAATGTAAATACCTAGGTAGTAGTAGTAGTAGATACGTACCTAGGTATACTAACCATGTACAGGGTCGATTTAGACAAGTTGCACGCCCCTTCCCTCCCTCACGGAACCTGAAACACTCCATGTCTGCACAATTTTGTACACATGCCCCTGTTAGTCAACACGTGCTAGCCTTTTTTAGCCACGCCATCCCCCGGTTCTCCCCTTCCCCCCCTTGGCAGGCGTGGTCCATTTGGCCCTTGGAGTCTTTCCGTGACTGTGCATCCGGGCTTGGCCAGTCACCATCGTACGGTGCCTGCGCTTGACGCCCCTCCTTCTTCTCCATCTCTACAAACTACAGTAGCTCCAGCTCCAGCTACAAGCCCTCTCCATCCACCCTCCGTCCATCGTTATCACCCATCCTCTCCATCATCAATTCCGCTGAGCGCAGTCAATTAATCCACTGCCTCCCAACCCCCCCAAAACACCCCCAAAGTCGACAATTCAAAGTTAATTTGCCAACACACATACACACACCCATACACACAAACGTACGTCTTCTGCGATCCGATAGACGTTTTAGTTGTCCACTGTGACACATCCCGAAGGAGGGACAGAACCGCCTGAAAAGAAAAGACTATTACGTATCGTACTTAGTGGACACCCCCCCACAGACTGGACGGGGTATTACTTTCCCAGGACTCAACGGCCAAGTATTATCTCAGCGGAGGATACGGAGTACTGGTCGGTCATCAAAAGGTATCGAAGCAACAAGCGAGCATAGCCGACAGGCAAGGCCTTGTCTTGTTGTGATAACGTCCCGCTTTTCTCTTTGTCAGGGCGCTCGCTGGCCGACTATCAATCGCGCTGATCACTGAGCGATGCGCCTTTGAGACCCTCTGCAAAACCACCCCAAACCATCGAAACCATCCATCCCGCTTTCTGTCTTTTCTTCTCGACCCGACACCCTTCGCCAGTCCACGCCGTGCGAGTCCAAAAACAGCCGCCCCTTTGGTCAACCGAGCGACGTGATCATTGTTATTCGAATCAATTCAAGCCTACCACTGCCAACTCGAATCCTAACCCCCGCGATTTCAATTGAGCACCCGTGAAGCCTGCACGAGCAGCCGCGGGATTACGGATTTCCCCCCTAACGGGCGCGTACGCAGCTTCCCGCCCAGTCGCCGACCGTCGAGACGACTCATATTGTCTTGCGAGACATTGTTCAATTTCCGTTACGAGCCGAGAAAGAGGCACCCGGTCGACTTGAACGCCGTGCTATTCATTCCATTCCAGAGGACTCAGGCTTTCCGGCCTGGTCCCCTAATTTCTCGACCTTGTCCACGCCCATAGCAACGCCGGTAGCGAACATGTCAGTTATGTTGCAAACACCCTCCAGGACCTCCACCTCGTCCGCATCCTCCTACCAACCTCTTTCACGACAGAACACCATGTCTTCATACGATGGCTCGCGGTCAGCCCGCCAGTCAAAACGGTACTCCATGTCCGCGCTGTACATGTCCATGTCAGCACAGGAGACCGACTTGGAGATTGAAGATGAGCTTGCCAAAGGTTTGTGACCGATCGAGCCCACCGGTCGATGACGAATTACTTACTATCTGCAGCGCAAAAAGTACTACGGGACCTGAAGTCTAAGATTTCGTCACAATCAAAAAAGAACTTCGTGCTCGAGAAGGATGTGCGATATCTCGACTCTCGGATCGCCCTGTTGATCCAAAATCGCATGGCATTGGAAGAACAGAATGAAGTCGCCAGTCATCTGGAAGATGGGACAGAAGTCCAGGAAGGATTCTTTCCCAACGATGATAAAACACAGAGATACGGCAACCTATTGTTTCTTTTGCAATCGGAACCTAGACACATCGCGCAGCTTTGCAGGCTCGTGTCAATGTCTGAGATTGACTCCCTGCTGCAGACAGTCATGTTCACCATCTACGGAAACCAGTATGAGAGCCGCGAAGAGCACCTTCTGCTCACCATGTTTCAGGTTTGTCCTCTGCCAGGTTGATGTGATTACAGCCGGGTGCTAACTTGCGATACCAGTCCGTTCTGACGTACCAATTCGATAATACCGCTGAATACTCATCTTTGCTCCGAGCCAACACACCAGTCTCTCGAATGATGACGACGTACACGAGGAGAGGGCCGGGACAAAGTTACCTGAAGGCGGTACTCGCGGATAAGATCAACAGCCTGATCGATCTTCAGGATCTGGACCTTGAAATTAACCCACTCAAAGTCTACGAGCGTATGATCGAACAGATTGAGAAGGACACGGGGGATCTTCCGGCGTCTTTGCCAAGGGCCGTCACGGCTGAGGAGGCCGCAGAAAATGCCCAAGTCCAGGCCATCATCGAACCGAGACTCACGATGCTTACCGATATCGCGAACGGATTCCTGCAGACCATTATCGACGGCTTGGACGAAGCTCCATACGGGATCCGCTGGATCTGCAAACAGATCCGAAGTTTGACGAAGCGGAAGTACCCTGACGCCAATGACCAGGCCATCTGCACATTGATTGGGGGTTTCTTCTTCCTGCGCTTCATCAACCCTGCCATCGTTACACCGAAGTCGTACATGCTGATCGACGGCACACCCGCGGAGAAGCCGAGGCGGACCCTGACTCTGATTGCCAAGATGTTGCAGAACCTCGCTAACAAACCATCGTACGCGAAGGAGCCGTACATGGCCAAGCTGCAGCCGTTCATTCAGCAGAACAAGGACCGCGTCAACAAATTCATGTTGGATCTTTGTGAGGTGCAGGACTTCTACGAAAGCCTGGAGATGGACAACTACGTGGCGCTTTCGAAGAAGGACCTGGAGCTGTCTATCACCTTGAACGAGATCTATGCCATGCATTCCCTCCTTGATAAGCACCGCGGGGAGATCTGCAAGGACGAAAACTCGCACCTCGCGATTATCATGAACGAGCTTGGCCCATCTCCAGCACAGGTGCCCAGGAAGGAGAACCGGCAGATTAACTTGCCCCTATTCAGCAGATGGGAGTCCGCCATTGACGACCTGACAGCCGCACTAGACATCACCCAAGAGGAAGTTTTCTTCATGGAGGCCAAGTCCATCTTCGTGCAGATCATGCGCTCAATCCCCCAGAACAGCTCGGTGTGTCGAAGGCCACTTCGCTTGGAACGCGTCGCCGATGCAGCAGCGACATCTCGGAACGATGCGATCATGGTCCGAAAGGGTATCCGTGCCATGGAGCTGCTCAGCCAGCTACAAGAACTCAAGGTTATTGACAAGTCCGATCAGTTCGGCCTCCTTAGGGACGAGGTTGAGCAGGAGCTGCAACACCTGGGATCATTGAAAGATGCGGTCCTTGTGGAGACATCGAAGCTTGACGAAGTTTACAAGACGATTCGTGACCACAACACGTATTTGGTCGGTCAGTTGGAGACCTACAAGAGCTACCTGCATAATGTTCGTGGCCAGAGCGAGGGCACTAAACGCAAGCAACAGAAGCAGCAAGTCCTCGGCCCGTACAAGTTCACTCACCAACAGCTCGAGAAGGAGGGCGTCATTGCGAAGAGTAATGTGCCTGATAACAGGAGGGCAAACATATACTTCAACTTCACAAGCCCGCTGCCCGGCACATTTGTCATCTCTCTACACTATAAAGGTAAGTCACTTCAATACTATCGGCGATTTAATATGGTGCTGATCAAAGATCCCCAGGCCGCAACCGTGGTCTTCTAGAGCTTGACCTCAAGCTCGATGACCTGCTGGAGATGCAGAAAGACGGCCAGGAAGAACTCGATCTTGAGTATGTCCAATTCAACGTACCAAAGGTTCTCGTTCTCCTGAACAAGCGATTTGCACGGAAGAAGGGGTGGTAAACCACCTATCTGTCATCAACACCCTCCTAGTCGACGTCGACAACCCCAACCTTCGATACCCTATCAGTCGATAACCTCCTAACCGACATTCGACATCTTTCCTTCCAGCAGGTGGCCCAAACGACCTTTGGGCCCTTCTTACTTTATACCCTTGCAATTGACGTCCGACATCCTCCTAAGCGGCGTTCTGGAGCCAGTCTTCATCGTACTCTTGATATAACTATCGCTCCCGAATGCCACTTAAACACACACAACACGCGGCTATTATACCGCAACCGACATCCCACCACCTCAAACGACATTTGGCTCGTTATCTCACCAGGCACTGCCTATATAAACAACTAATCACTTCTTCCGATTATCACGTGCAGCGTTGTCTTTGGTGATTTCAACATTGGCGTCTTCATTGTTTCGCCTTCACTTCGTTCCTGTCTTTTATAGGAAATATTAATGGTGGCTGGCTGTATGCTTCGGCTGGACCGGCGGTTGGCTTTGCTCCATCTGGGCAGGGTGGGCCAGTCTTCTTCGATTTTGGGGGAGCGTCCGGAGGCGGTGGACAGCGTGATGATTTGTTTATTTCGTCAAATATCCCCACTTCATTGGGTTCTGGTGCTCTACGTCAGTGCCTCTGGCCTGTGGCCCCGTCCTCCCGTTCCTTTTCACCTGTCGGCGTCGCTCTTGGTGGTTGAATGATATCCATGGGGACGACGTTCGACGGAACAGGGAGGAGGGTGGGACTTCATGGGTTAAGCGTTTGGCTTTATCTCTTTTTTTTTTTGTTGTTGCTGGGGCACAGAAGGATGCTGGCCCTTGGCTCAATGCTTTACTGTGGAGGGTTGACAGGACTTCGAGGGAGGATGGGCGGGCGAGGAGGGGCGAAACAGCCTCGCGGATGATTTTTTTCCTTGGAATGGATGAATAGGTCACGTTCTTCATGTGTATGCTGCCATGGGAAAGATGAGATATAACATGGATTTGATCTGGCAACTTCTCCTATCCCTGACTTGTGCACCGTTCACACAATCGTCTTATCCGCAAGACCTTATCCGCTTTCAACCCTGTGATATGCTTGATGATTGTCCGACTACCTGACTGTCCCGAATGTCTATCCTCTCGGCAGGTCTTACTTTCATGGCTCGATATTTTGTGTGTTCGTTGCAAGGTCTCTTGCGTCTTTCAGTCCACGCGGGGCGTTGTTCGGGGATTTGCCATCGGACTTTTGTTGGCTTGTGATGTCCAGTCCCGCGGCAATCGGGACCTGCCTGCCTGGCTGCTTGACATGATTAGTATGCTCTTGTTACCACTTGAAAGCAGCCGGTTTCTTCGTTTCCTTTGCCTCGAGACGAACCAACATCCCAATTGCTTGTTATACCTGCGGCCATGATGGTAGTGTTTTTGAATGTGATTGGATTTTTGGTCCCATGCAACGTGCGCTGTGTTTACTCGGCAGGGAAACTTCCAAACAGTCTGAGTGCTTCTCAGCCACCGTTGAGTTGCTCGTAGGTTGCAATTGTAACCCATTTAGAGGCAACGCAGGGCAGGGTCATCGCGAGGCGCGAAACAGAATGATACGATGTGAGCCGAGAGGTTACGCGAGTGGCGAGAGGCATGTACATGAAATGTGAACATTATAGCTTCCAAGGGTTGTCATATATGTCTGGGAGCTGTTGTGTACCTCAACAAATGCGATAGTCTGAGTGAAGGTACGCTTTTCGAGAGGTTCGTAAGTGGCGTATCATCACCCATGATTCCACCCCAAAGCCACTGGAATAGAGGAACGGTGCAGTTGCAGAATGCTTAAGCGCCTCGAGTCTATGGACGCCGGCAGGGCAATCTCAGGCCATGGTCATGCTGCAGTCTCATATTCACGTTACTTGGAACTTGACGTTCGTACCACTCTCGGCGGCCATGTTTCTATCGGCGGAACTTACACACTACATTGCTACAATAGTTCATCATCACTGACAAACACGGCAGGTCCTGCGTCACATCATGACAGCAGGGTAATGGCGGTTGTCACAACTTCTCAGGCAACCCTGACGAAAGACAGAAACTGTATTCTGTCCTGCCGTCGCAACTGATGTCCCGTTGCAGGCCATGGTTTCATCACCTGGCGGCAGCCCAAGTCAGAAATTTAGGATCGACATCGCTCTGAAATTGGTATCTTAAATATTCCCCTCAACAATCATGATGTTGCTTATGCATCGGGACTCCTCATCGATCTCCTCACCACCCGCTCCCTCCTCCTCCTCAGCACATTGGCCGTGGAAAGCGTTCATCTGCCCTGGAACTTCTCCTTCCAGCCACCCTTCTCGAACAACCACAGCGCCTCGATAGCATACGACCTACTTCCCCTATGCCCCTGGCCCTCAGGCACCTCGGCGGCCTCCAGGAGGCTATCCATCACCCTGTTCTCCTGCGCCGTCCTCCATATGCCCTTGGCAAGATCGCCCTCGGCGTCGCCCCACACCCCCTGTCCCAGCTTGTACAGTATCCTCCCCAGCGTCTGGAAGGCGATGCACCTCTGCGCGGGGACCGCGCTCCTCGCCAGTATGCCGAGCTCGGCGACCGTGTAGCCGGCGGCCTCGGGCGCCTGGCCGTGGTGGTGCAGGCCCTGTGTCACGGGGATGGTCCGGGACGTGGACGGGGCCAGCAGCTGGCCCTTGAAGTCGAAGCGCAGGGCCGAGATGGGGAGGCTGTCCTGGCCCGGGTAGTAGGGGGACTCGCGGTCGGCGACCGAGTCGGGCGTCGGGATGGGCGCCATCCAGGCGAGCTTGGACGGGTCGGCGGGCAGGTTGGGGAAGTACTTGGAGTGGAGCGTCTGGAGGAAGTTGGGGTCGGACGGGTCCAGGTCGGGCAGCGGGTCCGGGTGTGGGAAGTGTGTGCTGTTCGGCGCGAACGCGTCTGCGTTGGTGGGGGCGGTCGAGGTTGTTGTTGGTGGTGGTGGTTCTGAGGCCGCCTCGAAGAGATCGGATGGTGGCTCTGGTGGCGGCAACTCGTCCTCGAAACGCACCGACTTCTTTCTCTTCTGCTCCTTGCGGGCAGTCGTCTTGTTTTCCACCGCGGTCGCAGGTGACTCCTCAGGCTTGGGGGGCTCGGCCTTGTCTTCTTCTTTAGGTGCCTCCGGGGGCTCGTCGAACGGCGATGGCGAGTTCGTCTCCTCGATATTGGCCCTCCTGAGGAACATCTGTACTATTCTGGGATCGAGTCGATTCAACAGCTCCTGCCTTTCTTCCTCTATCTGGTCTGGTGACATGGATGCCAGCAGGTCTCTGTTCTCTTGATCTATTATCTTTCGTTCTTGCCCCCCGCCTATGCGGCCTGAAGCAGATTGTTGGACGGGAGCGGGCGCCGGTGGTTGTGTCGTTGCTGGCACATTCTGAGGTTCTGAAAAGGGGCTGTCTGGTCCCTGTCGGTTCTTCTTGAAGGCCGATACCTTTGCCCGCTTCTTGTGCTCAGGGAAGCCGGTGGTTGCAGACTTTGGTGCCGGGAAGCTGGGTGCCTTCACGGCGCCAACATCCTTCTCTTTGATGTCGAGAACGAAGTCCATAATATATGTTTTGTTCTTTGTTCGGGGGTGACAAACACGACACGTATTCCGTCGTTTCAGGAAGAACGATCAGGAAGAAAAGATGGCAGAGCTCTGAGCATGTAAAGGTTGGGCGGGAGATGGTATGTCTTCTGCGGTGTTCTGGAGCTTCCCTGCAAGCAAGTTTACAATGACAGAGCCACACTTTTTGCACCGCCACAGCGTTGGCCCCTCGGTGGTTTTCCAGGGGTCTGACTTTTTGTTTGGGAACTTTAAGGTTCTGCATTAGCGTCGATCGGCCATAAACATTGACGAACGTGGGTGTGGCTGCAGAATTCAGAAACAGAGAGACACAGACGCGCCTCACTTCTCATTAACTTGATACTCTGACTCTTCAACATCTCTTACTCTTCAACGTGACAAGTCTGAGATGAGGTCCTATGATAGTTGATACTAGGAAATTTTAAATTTCGAGATGGTTCTAATGCACCTAATTTGCAGCCATGTGGTTTTAATTCGATATGCACTGTCAATGTGTGGTAGAATTTGGAGGCTTTGATCAGGCACGGCCAACGGAGAATTACTTGAGAACCAAGCCCCTCCCACCGTACAGTACTGAGTCTCAGTTTACAGTGCATGTACTGAATACAGTTGGTTGCTTACCAGTGAGTGCATGTCGGTTGCAGCGTCGAATTGTCGTGTCACACGGCGTGGAACTAATCAGGTAAACATGCCTGTAAATCGTGGCACGCCGGTGTGTGATGACATTGTACCCTACTACCTACCCTAGTACATACTCTACTGTTTACCCTATAACTACCTAGGTAACCTTGGAGGTCTGAATGGATCAAGACTAAATGGAAACCTAATAATTACCAAGACTTTAGACCCGAAGATTGAAATCCGAAATCAACTGTCGATTAAGTGACTTGATCGATTGAAGTCAACAGACTTGGTCCACAGTGACACTCGATTATTCAGGCAGTCAATATAGAGTAGCAGCAAAAACCACCTGGGTAGTCAGATTTTCTATATATATATTTTTTATACAAAAGTAGCGGAGGCTGCGGGAATGTGTGTACCATTATTACGGAAAATGCTCTTTTGTCACAGTAAGCGCTGTCGCACACCATAGCCTTAAAGGTTATAAGGGCTGATGCTGATGCGGCGCGGCGGCAATCCGGTGGTCGAGGCCGCCCAGCCCAAGCAGGCCCCAGGTGGTTCCAGAAGGCTGGATCGGCCGGGACCAGATGCACCTTCCCCTGCCGGGGTCAAAGAACCCCTGCAGTTACTTGGCGCTTGTCGTCTAAGCTGACTCCACCTTTATCGTCAAAGGTGGTACGGAATTGCGGAATATGTACGGAAATACAAGATCAGATGTACAGATGTACCACAGTACCCCACGCCAGCTGACATGCGACAAGGATTCATGGGTCGTGACAGCCGCCTTCTCAAACTACGTATACATAGATTTCATTATTTTCCGGACTTTCTTGCAGGGCTTGACTACCATCCTTGTTGCCTTGCATCCTTCCCTTCTTTCACAACGTCCACCTTTTTCACCCCTTCGGCACTTTTTTTTCCTTCTCTCTCTCGGCCTTGTACCCCGTACTCCCCGTACCTTCCAAGGTTTCCAAACAACCTAGGGACCATCCGAGCTTTGCACTATTTGCATTTCTAGATGTACCCCTTCACCCCTTTCACTACCACTAGTGACTTGATGTTCTCATAATCATCATGTGGTTTTTTTTGGGATGGTCCGGTCGGTCCCCCTTCGACTACTATGGTACACACCAATTAGTGTTGTAGCTTGCTTTTGTCGGTCAACCTTGGTCCCCCGTTTCCTGTCGGATACTCTCTGGCACGGTCACTGTAACCTGGCACTTGGGAACGGTTGAGGCTATTGCCATTGCTCATTCCCTTGTTCCTTTTCTTCTCTCCCCCCCGCCATCCGCCACATAACCTTGGAACACCCCCCCACCACTACAACCCAGTCAGCTGGGCCACCCGCGTCTGATGCTGGTTGGTGTCTTCTTTTTTTTCTTCGGTTCTGCATCTCGTTTTGTCTCTTAGGCCTTGGTGTTTTCATTTTCCCATTTCGCCAGCTCGCCCCGTCCCAGCTGTTGCCCGCTGCTGTAACCAAGCTCCGGCCATCCTTTTTTTTTGCCCTCCTTCTTCTCTCTTCCCCTTCTTGTCCCTTCCCATACCTTGTTCCCGCACCTAATCCATTCCGCCCGTCCTTTTTCCTTGGTGGTTTGGGAAACTTGTCCCATCCCCATCCCATCATTTACCCAGTTGCCCT
>LKEA01000008.1:493257-518148 GCA_003795315.1 Cytospora schulzeri | reverse complement strand
CTGCATGCATGACCCACCCAACGCGTCGACGCGGTACACTCAGCCTCATACCACGTCAACATCCATTTCCCTCCTCTCCCCGTGATACCAACACAGCACGACTTCCACTTCAAACAACTAATATCGACAGTCCCTTCCTCATAACCAAAAAGTCAAAGGTCAAAACGAGGATGGGTCAATGGACCTGGTACGCCGTGCAGAAGGGCAGACAGCCCGGCCTGTACCGAACCTGGGAGGACTGCGCTGCCCAGGTCAAGGGGTTCCCCGGCGCCAGGTTCAAGGGGTATCACACGCGTGAGGGTGCTGAGGGCTATGTTCGCAGCGGCGGGAATAATTTGCCCAGTGGTTCAGGTGTGGGTGTGTCGAGCTCGGCACCGCTCAGGAGCGTCAATGGGCTCTCGATGACAGCGACACCGTCGTCGTCCTCCTCCTCCTCATCACCGAAGCCTGGATCTTCAGTGCCTGCCAGGAGTGTCAATGGGCTCTCGATGACAGCGCCGCCTTCGTCGCCGAAGCCTCCTCCCTCTTCGGCGCCGGTCAGGGGGATGATTGGGATATCAGCAGAAGTCATGTCCTCGCTACTGAATCTCGACCAGCAGTCTTCAACGCCGGCAAGCAGTGTCAATAAACTGTCGACAACAACAACGACAACGACAACATCAAACATCAGCTCTTCAACGCCGAAAATGACCATCAACGGTCTGTCAGCCATACCAAGAGCCAGCTCGTCGACGCCAGCAAGGAGCATCAATGGTCTCTCGTCGGCACCAAAGAGCATCAACAGTCTCTCAACAGCACCAAAGACCACCAACAACCCATCATCAACCGCACCCACCCCTTTCCCTCGTCCTCCACCCCCACCCCCAACAAGGAGCACCAACCGCCTATCCGCAGCAGCCGCCGCCCTCTCCACCCTACCGACCTCGAGCCCGTCCTCCAAGTTCTACGCCGTCGCCACGGGCAGGAAACCAGGCGTATACCTGACCTGGCGCGAGTGCGAGGCGCAGGTCAGGGGCTTTGTCGGCGCCCGGTACAAGAGCTTCGCGAGCCGGGACGACGCCGTCGAGTTCCTGGCCGTCTACGGCGGCGGAGGCCACTTCTCGCAGTTCGAGAGCGAGTCCTTCCGTCCCGACCACACCGCATCTTTTAGTGAGGAGTTTGGGCGGTTGTCGTCTTCGCAGGGGTGGGTTCCGGGGTCGCAGAGGTATAAGGAGGAGCGTGTGCGGGCACTGCATAGTACGAGCTTTTTTCTTCTTTCTTTCTTTCTTTCTTTCTAACCTTCTTTCTTCTTTTTTTTCGTTCGCGTCCGGGATTCTTCCTGGGTTGTTGTCTGGAGAGGTGTCTTAGGAGCCTGATGCCTCCTGGAACTGACACCTTGGACAATCGATTCGAGAATTTACTAACTGGACTTTTGTTGAATAGACGAGTTGCGGACTCATTATTTCTCCGCGCCCGTGACGGTCAAGGAGGAAGACCATGAGGACGACGATAGACCACTTGCTGGTATCAAGGAAGAGAAAGACGATGCCGCCACCGAGCCACCAGTCTCCATCAAGGAGGAGGAAGAAGAAGAAGAGCCAGACGAAACTCTTGTCTCTATCAACGAACAGCTGAGCGATCTGCAAGGCTTCCAATCCATGTGCCGCGCGGTTGGAAAGGCGCCGGCAGACACCCTCGGGGGTTGCCGAGAAATCCTCAACGAGACGCTCGTCAACCTAGTAGACCTGGTCGACGGCCGCCGGATCGGCGCCAAGGTCGAGGTATGGACGGACTTTGAGGCGTTCAGGAGGTACACCCTAAAGGATAAAAAGAGAATGCCCCTTCATGAGGCTGCGAAAGATCCGCTCTTGGCAGTCTTCCTGCAATACCTCCGGAACCCCCGTCCCCGCCGTCGTGCGGTGAAGCGGGGGAGGTCTCCGTGCCGCGGGCTGTTATTCCCCAACGTGAAGGACGAGCCTGAGAGTAAGAGGAGGCGCGTGGACTGGTACGATGGATGACCTCGTCTCTCTGCCCGGGTTGTCGAAACAAGGGGGGGTATTTTGTGCTTACAGGGAGGTTCGGTGCCTCTCCTATGTAGTGAGATGCGATTTTCCAATATTTACCTTCGGCCTGCTGCTTGACCAAGCATGCCGAATATTTATAAGTGTTGGTGCGCGACCTCGACAGCATGGCGTTCAGCGTGGCCGAGGAAACAGACCATGCACGAAATAACTACTGCGTAGTTCTTTGGTAGGCGGCTCATATGTAGTCTTACAGCTTAACGTCAAGGTCCTAAAACACAGTCGCAGTAAACCCGACCATGTAGAATATCGTTGTAGCCAGCCAACCTAATAAGAGAAATATCTTTTTCCATTAATACTCATTCGACCGACCGGCTCATTCCTATATTCTATTTCTTTTGCCGTCCATCATGCATGCTCCCAATAACCAGTCATGCTACCTACATACTCAGTACCTAATCCCCCCACCCCCACACCCAACCCCAGCCATTTCCCCCTTCACAACGACCACACCAGGGCAGACCTAGAACAACCCAAGCAGGTCCTCACTGCCCCCACCGCTACCCCCAGCCGGCGGCTGCTGACCACCCGTACCCTGTGGGTGCAACTGCTGCCCAGGCGGTGGCGGCGCCGAGTTCCCGCTGAGGTCCATGTCCGCAAACCCATTCATGACATCCCCCATCGCACCACCGCCCATACCACCCAGACCGCCCAGACCGCCCATGGGCGGCACGGGGGTGGTGGTAGTCGACGAGGAGGAGGGTCCCGCGCCAGCGCCGGGGTTCATGTCGAACAGCCCCATCATGTCGGCCATACCACCCGACGACGCACCACCGCCCGGCGCGCCCACAGCCGGGCTCGCCACCCTGTCCGGCGTGGCCGCCGCGCTGCTCTGCTGCTCCAGGGACGCGGGCGCCGCCCCGTCGAAGTCGATGTCGAGCAGGTTCTCGATGTTGCTCTGCGGCTGTGCCCCTCCGCCCTTGCCGCCGTTGGCCGTCGACCGCGCCGCCGCCACCGACGCCGCGATGGGGTTCTCGGCCGCCTCCTCGCGCTGCTCCTGGATGGCCGCGCGCTGGATCTCGTCCGCGCCGAAGCGGCCCTTGCCGACGAACGACTCCGGGGGCTTGTGGTAGACGGAGGCGAGGGTGGAAAGCTCGCCGAGGAGCTGTTCTAGGAGGGCGGGTGGGAGGCTGGAGATGGTGGTGGAGATGGCGGGTTTTTGGGAGAGGATGACGTTCTAGCGGGAGGTCAGTATTTCTTTGGATCATGCCAGGCATATGTTGACTCTTTGGGTTTTACATACCTTTGCAATGTCGAGATCGCCTGACAGGAGACGCCAGTAGACGTAGGCTCGATCTCGGATATCTGGGTTGTCGTTGTCCGCTGTTGCCTGTTGCAGCACTTTTTGGACAAGGCCCTGGTTGTTACTTGGCTTCTTGAGGAACAACTTGACTACTGCAGTAAGGATTTGCAGTTGTGTCTGGAAGAGGAATACCGTTAGCTCTATCCTCAGTCCCGCACTCTGCGTAAAAGCGGCTTACCTGTGTGAATTCCTCCATGAAACCATCCACGAAACCCCCTAATATCTCATCCGCATTGTTGATCTTCTCGGCGTACTCACCGACGATCCAGATCAACGAGCCTCTCGCATCGTGTTCGTCCAGCTCATCGATGTGGTTGCACAGCGTGGGAATAACTCCCTCGTAGCCAGGGTACTTTCGCAGAATATCCTTGATCACCACAACGGCCTCCTGCACGACATAGTTGACCTTTGTTGCTATCAGGTCCAAAAGAGCGTTGACGCACTTCTCGCTTGCGCTCTCGATCTTGATGGCCACCTGGCCAATGGCCTTGACTGCCCGGCGCACGAAATCCATATCGACTTCTAGGGCATACTCCTTGAGTTCTGCCAAGAGAGCCTCAAAGTTCTTCTCGTTCGCTATCCGGACCATGATCTCGAGCTTCTGGAGTTTGACGTAAGGTGGGTCGTTGTATTTGCAGAAAAATACTCGGAGCTCTTTGCTGAGGATGTCGGGCTTTGCCTGCAGGAGGAGGTCGATATTCCTCAGTGCAACATACTGGACCTCAGGGGCTGACGCAACAAGAGTCACTATCAAAAGAGTTAGCATGTCCCCACGCGTGCATCCGGTACAGCATATTTGTCAAACATACCTAGAGGAGGTGCCATCTTCTTAAGATACTGCCGCACCATTTCCGGGCTGATAATCCTCATATGAATAAACACCACCTTCACAGCCGCCAGCACCACGCTCGGGTTGACGTGCTGGAACTGCGGCGCCACCCTCTCGCAGATATGCTCCGACTCCTTGACGTCGGCAGGCGGGTAGTCCGCCAGCGTCGACAGGATCGTGACTCTCCCCCACTCGGTACACTCGGCAATGGCCATGAGCAGCTTCTTCAGCATCGCGGGTGTCACGATGAGGGCCCTCGTCTCGGGGGCGGTCTCGTTGATCTCGGACAGCGCCTGGACCGAGTTCGCAACCACCATAGGGTTCGGATCGCCGATCAGTTCCTGCAGGATCTCAAGGAAGCCGTTCTCGATGCACATGGACGGGTTGAGGTCGAAGAGCTTGGCGACGCAGATGGCGGCCGTCTTGCGCACGTAGGGGCTCTCGTCGCGGAGGGTCTTCCGGAGCGGTTCCTCCATGTAGTCGACCATCTTGTCCACCCTGATGCAGCCCATCGTTCGTATGGCGAGGGCTCTTATAAGTGGATTCGGGTCCTCAGAGTCTTGTACGAATGTGTTGACGGCGAGAATGCAGAGGTCTGGATGTGATTTCGCGTAGTTCCTGTCCAGGGAGGATCGGTCAGCATCCAACAAGGGCATTGACGGGGCACCGTTCCGATAGAGGACCGGAGGGGTGGATCATGAGATGCCTACATTAGGTATAGATAGACCAGCTTCTTCTGGTCCAAGTCCGCCGTCGCGATGTTCTTGAGAACGTCAGGAAACAGCGCAGAGACGTCCTTGCCCAGCGTCATGGCCATGATTGTCTTCTGAATTGCCTCCTTCCGCTCGTAGGCATACTGTGACACCAGCCCAGCCCGCAATTCAAAGGTCTCGCCCTTGCGAGGGACGGCGAACGCGCCCTTTATCCTGTTCACTGCCATCGTGGAGATATGTCGTGTGCTGTCGCAGGGGAGCTAGATCGGGTTCGGCTCCGATGATGACGGAGGCCCTTTCGAGGCCGGGAAGTTGGCGTACTCTGTATTGGAAGATGTGGACAGATAGTCCGTTGGGGTCCACAGTTACAGCATTCGATTCCAGAGTTGTGGGAGCTTAATGCGATTATCCTGGCCTTTGTCGTTTTGGCCTGGGGCAACTGGGCATGATCGATCACTACTGACTATAGTCGAGGGGCAGAAACGCGACGTTGGCCAAGCTGTTCTAAGAGCGCTCGGACCATGCAACCATGCATACCCCTTTCAGGGGGTTGAGGTCATAATACCCTAACCCTGTTAAAGGGGTATCAGTAAGGGTGGGAAATACACAGGACTGAAGCCTACACATCTTTTGAAATGCAAATGGAACTCAAATAGTGCTTGTGAACTTGTTTTCTCTTTGCTAGTATATTGGCTACAAAATGCAACCCTATTTCCCACCTTCGTAGCTTCAGAAATATCCCACAAATGGTTACATATTTCCAACAGGGGACTCTAGGTTCAGCTACATGTACGCTATGCTATGTCTTATGTCCACCACTATCACCAATATTCAACCCAACTCCCTGACTGGGCTGATGTAGCCCAGGAGGCGTCGCAAGTATGTGACCAACGCTCATCTTCGACAAATCATCATGGTCCACGCCGTGATCCACCAGGCCAAGGTCATCAACATCCATACTTGCACTCCCGTCATCTTCATGTTGCTCCATAAGCATCATATCCAAATCCCTGTCCACTGCATCGTCGTCTACTTCCTCGACGTGGCCGTGGTGGCCGACTGTTAATAGGTCCTGGAAGGTGTCTGTATCCGCATCTCCGGCGGGCTGGTGGTTATGATAGGATGTGTAGGCATCGTGGTGATGCTGGAGATGGGCTGCTGGGTGATGGTGTGCGTAGGATGCTGGAGACGGGTGAGTGAGCGTCGGCTGGTTGATTATCTGCGGGTCTATCGGTTGATACGATAACGGCATTGGTAGTGCCTCCGAGAAACTGACTGGTGTATGCCGCGGGTGTTGGTGTGCTTTAGTCTGCGAATGCCGTATCATCGTACCGTGGTGCCGCTGGTCGCGGGGAAGAGTGGTGTGTTGTGGTACCGGTGAGTCTGTAGGCGTGTGTAGTGTTTGTGCTGGGTAGTCCACAGACATATCGTCATGGTGGACGGCATAAGGCGTGGCGGGAAAGCGTGGCAGTTGATGTCGGTCTAGATCCAGATCCAGATCCGTCTCGTTTCCGCCAGCGGCAGAGGCGGCTACAATATTTGCAATGGCCGGGAGAATGGGCGCGGGCGGGATAGAGGCAGTGACCGGTGTGGACGGGTTCGTGGCATGGACAACTGGAAGAGCAGCAGTAGCAGATTTTTGATTTGGTGTCGAGGGCTTCCTCTGAGAGATGGCATTCCCATAGACCAAGCTTGAATTCGGTTTTGTTGACTCCTTGCACTCTGCACACGCCCTAATTACATCAGACACGGTTTCCTTGATCCGGCTCCAGTGGTACTTCTCGGCAATCGTCGCTGTACTCCGGTTGATACCGCCATGTTGTTGCGAATGGACCTGCCGTGCAATGTCGTACTGCTTCTGAGGGTCCGAGATGACCTCCTTGTCCTTGAGCATGAGCTTGTCACCATCAAGCAGCTTGTAATGCATCGCCGCGCTCCTGAGTCTGGATTTTTCGGCTCGGTCAGCGCCATTCGGATATTTCCCGTATTTCAGGTAGAACTTTATCTTGTCGAATCTCTCTTCACTCACAAGCTCCTCGCTGCTCTCGTCCACCGAAAGGTCCCGTCCGTAAATGAGGGCGTCGATGAGCCGCCCCGGATAGCTCTTCAGGTTGCCACAGCCCTTGACCCGTCCGATCCGCTTGAACCCAAGTGCGTCCCAGATCTTGCATGATGCCACGTTGGTCTCGTACACCAGGTTGAAAACCGAGTAGGTGTACCCAAGTCTGGGTGCATAATCAAGGTAGGCCTCTCCCATCAACCGACCGACACCGCGGTTTCGAGAGGCGTCCGTGACGAGAAAACCAGCGTTGCTGACATGGCTGCTCCGGCCGGGATAGTTGGGCTTGATGTAGAAGCTGCCCAGACAATCCTTTGACCAGTCCTTGTCATCGGTGACATCCTCGGGCTTCTCAATCTTGCCCAGCAGCATGATGGCGCCGAAGTTTTGAAACCAGTATGCGGCAAACTTTTCAAAAGGCATAGGATCAATCATGGGGTAAGTATCCCCCTTCTCGACCTCCTTGGAGAACTGGTCACTGAGGTACATGAGAAGTGAAAGTGGTACCTGCTGACGAGATGCAAAAGGAACAATGGTTGCAATCGTTTGCCTGTCTCGAAGGGTCACTTGACGCGGGGCAATATTGGCGGGCAGAGACGGGTTGCTGCTGTTGGGGTCTGGAAATGGAGCCTCCCCTGAGACCCTGTAGATGGTCGGGGAGGCTGGATCATCCATGATGGCCGGCATCTTCTTGGTCAGATGCTTTGAGCAGAAATGCACAGTGATCAAGGAGAGTTGTTCACTTGTCACGGCCTGGGTCCATCCGTATTAGTATGGCCTGACCAAGTCGAGTTGGGAGCTGGCACCAGAGCCTCAGTGACAAGTCATGTGCCGTTCCGGATCTCTGGTACCTCAATCCGGGATGGAAATGTCAAATACCGACCGGCTGGTGCGCTTATTTGACCGGATGAGACAAGACCAATCAGGTCAATGTTGCACGGTTCCCCTGAAGATGCTGTGATGAGATGTGTGAGCGATGATGAGATGTGCATTGGGAGAGAGAAGCGGGGGCGGCTGATCGGGCCGGTCTCACCAAATGTCGGGTTCAAAAACTGGGTTAGGGTTGTCGACGGTTATTACTTGGCTAGTTGTCCGTCACACGTGTGTCTCTCCTCTTTGTAGGATCACCGTTTTCCGCGGAGATTTACGAGGTATAAATACTACAGAATAGATGCTTCCACTGGGGATAGTAATTATGACCATGCGGCATTAGCTCATGACGCTCAACTCCGACGTCCGGAGGTCAGCGTGCCGGGCGGCATGTGGACTTCCCGAGGCCTCTTCGATCAACGGAGGAGGTGCTTCTCTGGTGTTTCTTTTGGATCGAAACCCTTAAAGAGGCTCCAGCTTGACATAGTATGGCTGTAGAAAGCACCTGGTGCAAACTCACCATTGGTAACTGAAATAGATGCGCCTTGCCCTGGAGGTATGACTTCAAATCTGTCTAATTGGTATCAGAGCGTTGTTATCTGGGATACATACCTCTACTACAAACATGCATGATTTCGTCCCTCGCCATACTGGCAACTGGCTTTTCTAACTCTCAAAATGCCACCCACCGTAAAATGAATATCAACTTGGACCACGTCTCAACCAGATTTAGCATCTTTTTGAGAACGCACAAGGCTGAGTTCCATCTACCGATGTTCGGCATCAGAGTGAAGACTAGGGCACGCCCTGACTGAATCTTGCTTGGAGCCGAGGATGCTGTTGAAAACAACATTGTTGGCATATCAGATATTTGGTGCAATGCGCCGTCATATGAATGGGGTATAGTCCGAACATAAGCACAAGTACTCGAAACAATTAGCATACCCGGGTGTTCTGGAAGGGCCTGGTGGGTGCCTTGAGTGTTCCTGCTTCTGCTGGTGGTGATACAGGGTGACCCGCAGAGCTTCAACTTAAATCCAACCTGAATTCTTGTTAGTATCCTCTCCTCACAGAATGATGCCCTCCAAGTTCTGACACGCAATGTACACAAAAGAAATACCAATCCTTCCCAAGGTTGATTGTACAGCAAGTTACTGGGCTCTCATGCACAAATATGTGCATGAAGCACACTCTGGTTGGTCTTCACGTTCCAAGCGACCCCTCACCAACCCTCCCTCCGGCCACTCCACAATGCAGATCGATCTTCCACAACCATCATAAACAGCACAATCTTCTCAGCAAACAAGGCAACATGGCCGAGTGGTCTAAGGCGCTACGTTCAGGCGATTTCTTCACAAGAAGATCTATCCATCGTAGTCTCGAAAGGGGCGTGAGTTCGAGTCTCACTGTTGTCAATTTACTTTTTGCCATTTTAACATTGAATGCTCTCTATCCACCCCTTCAAGTCATGTAGCTATCGAGCCTTGAACCTTGTTGTTTCTCAGCATGTGTCTTTTTCTTTTCTGTACTACCTTTTCATTTTCAAACCTGATATTATAATACAATAGAGTCTAATATTACTAATAATTTACTTCATTATTACACTATGCTAAAATCTATATCTTAAAGTATTAGTTAGGACAGTCAGTATATATAACAAGCTATGTATTCCTAAACGTTTACTAGTATTGTTAATACTGTTTTTATTCAGAACTTATTATTATTATTTCTTGTTACTAGCAACTAAATACTCTATCTTAAGCTTTAGAGCTTAGTAAATCTAGAAGTAGGCGAATCATTAAGTAATCTAGCAGCGCTTTATTCTCAATATAACATGTAGGGTATCACTAAACTGGTAGGTAGTAAGCCAAAGTGCTTACTTAGCCTGCCCTTGGGTGCTTTAAAGCTGAATAATATGTGATGGATGCTGTAGACAAAATTCATGAAATTGCGAGGCTACTGTCTAGCAGGCCGGTGGTCTTGCAGTCAATAGCATTCAACCGTTTGCATTCCTAACAGTCACCCATCATTCGTTGGGACCACTGGTCCAGTTGGGCAAGGCAGATCTCCCTCTCTCTGTCGCATGCACGACGGAAGGCAGTTTCAACATTACCTTTATCCGCTGCCCGTCTGGAGAAGCCGCCCCTGGTGGTAGCCCTCTCGAAATCCACCACGATCACACCGGAATCCGTGATCAGCAGATTCCGCAACTCTGCATCCTGGTGCAAGACACCTAGCCCATGGACCCGCGTCAATGCCTCATCCACGTCCGCCCTCAGCCGTTTGCTGTTGAGATTGGGGTTGTCGTGCCTGCTATAGTCCAGCAGTGACGAGCCGGCCCAGCTGAGAAGTAAGCATGTTGGAAACTGTGCAAAGCCTGGAATAGCATCCTCCGTAATGTTCACCAAGCCCATACACACGGGTATGACATGTCCTTGAAGCGAACGCAACTTCTTGTATACCCTTTCTTCACGCTCGAGTCGTCGAATCATATCTTTCGACCTGGCGGCTTTGGCGACGAGGACATAACCGCCAGGCTCGATGCGGATTTTGAAGATAGCTGACGTAGCGCCGTATTGACCGGTATATATCGAATTGGCGGTGGGATTCCTTATGAGAACGGGAGGGTCATGTTCCGTGTTGGAAGGATCTGGGAGAAACTGAGGGAGTGTGACGACAGATTGCGCAAGCGTCTGGAGACGTTGGTGCTGCTGATGGGTTGCCTGGTTAGGACATAACGAGTCCAGGTCTGTGCCGGTACTGTGGAGCATAGACTGAATACAGCGGGAGGTGCAGAATGGCACCACATCAATACTTATATTCTGGACTTTGTCGTCCGCCTTCCCCGAATCCTGTGGCAGCGGTTGCATTTCTGGAGGCGGCGTGAGGCATTCTAGAGGTTGATGAGGGTCGTCGTGGTGAAGCGATGGCGCTGTTATGCCAGACGCCATACTCGCACTCAATGGTGACATTCGTACACGTTTCACTCGTCGGGTGTCCGAGGAAGGATTGGTGCATCGTGCTCGCTTATGAGTACTGTACGGAGTTTGGGGAGGCGTGCCTTGAGTGCCTTGAATGCCTTGAGTGCCTTGAGGGCCTTGAGGGCCTTGAGTGCCTTGAGCATCAAAGGCAGCCTCGTTATCCATAGCATCCTCGTCATCCATAGTATCCTGGGACCCTGTCCAGTCTGGGTCCGTGCCCTTTGTCCTCCCACTTGCCACCGAAGAGACAAGGCTCCCTGACTCTAGCGACTGTTCTCTGTGCCGCGGGTCTTGCCAGATCATTGAAGTTTTGGAAGACTTAGCTTGTACGAGCTCCTCATCCGTCAAGTCCCGGTCACCAAAAAGAGACAACAAGGCAAGACAGCTAAGGCGTGCCAGAGGAGTCGCTGCTAGCCAGGCTCGGTCTCCCTGGCCGTTATCCCGAGTCGACGCAGGTTGGCGAAGGGCAGGAAGAAAAAGGTAGTCAACAGCGGTGGCGTGGCCAGGCCGGATGCGCAGAAGAATATAACTTTCACCGGTAGTGATGTAGCCGTACCGCAGCTTCTTGGCTACAAGAGTCGAGTATATCTGTGTTGCTACCGCTGCTAGCCATCTTTGGTCCTGACTGTAAAGGCGATCACCTGGCTCAGCTGTCAGACCGCCGGCAGGTGGTCGAAGGCCTCCGGAACTGTTCTCGGTATGTTGGATGAATTGCCGTATGTTTATTGTAACATTATTTCCCCGGACCGCGCTCTCGATTAGACGACGGGTGAGTTTGTGGGGCGCTTTGGCCTCGCCGACTATGAGAAGGCGGCTTGAGGGCATCGATGAGACCGACCTTGGTAGGCTCGAAACGAAGGAGCAATAGTAGTCGCCAGGACCAGACTTCATGCGGATGTCGTCGGAGTCAACGTCGGCTCTGCTGGGCTGATTGGTGGTCATGTCGTTGGAAACCCGGATCTCGTCCTCAGTCCGCACCTGTTCGGTCTCGCCCATGGTCTCGCCCATGTTTGATGCAGTTCCCTCCGAATCCGAGACGGATGGAGACCTCTTCCTCTTCTGCCCGGCGATGTGAACAGGGACGGTGACTGTCCTGCTATGAGGGGAGAAAACGACCTCGCCCTGGCCTTGTGTCGAGGGTGTGGCGGCTTCGTAGCCTCGATGGCGGAGGACGGAGGATATGGCAGCACGCATGGAGGGCCTTGCGAGGGCAGCATCGATGATCCTCTTTGCCGGCTTATAAACAGTATCGACATCGAAAAGATGGACGGCGGCCTCACTGTTAATGATGGACAGCTCGTGGCCCTTCTCTTCGACATGATTGCGGCAGGGGAATCGGACGGATGCTTCGTTCTCGGCAGTATCGAGGTCGCGCAGGCAGTGGAAAATGTCATCTAGAAGGTCGCGGCCGTCATGCCAGGGCGCCAGCTCGGCCGGGGCAAGGCGCCCCTCAGGGTCCGTGATGGCGCCTTGAGTTGTTGTGGCGTGATGTGTATCAATTTTGTGAGTGATGCCGTGGTGGGAAATATAGGCGTAGGAAGCTATATAGTCTTCTAGTCCCTGAGGGCTGTAGCTGTCGTTCATGGTGTGAATGTTGCGGAGTGAAGTCGAGCGGCTAGTGTGAAGTCCGTTGAACTTGGTTGCTGTGAGCCTAAAGCGCGGGAACTGACAGGGGTCAGTGCTGCAACGAGAGACCACTTTTGTACGCGTAGCCAATTAAGCGAGGCTTAAGCGAGGGGCTAAGACGTCCTTGGTTCTAGACCCGCTGCGGCCAACTTTCACATGTTTGGCTAGGGACGCTGTCTCCGCTAGGTTGACAATATACAATATACAATAATTATTATTTTGATACAATATAAAAAGTACTCGTCCAAGACTTTAGTCGCTATGCTCTAATTCCAACATCTGATAGTTTGGAAACGGATGCACTCCTTGAGGCCAGCTTCTGTTTGCTAATTATTTCCTATACCCTCACGCGCCTATATACCATAAACAGGAGGAACTTGTTTTGTAAACAGGAAATATTTTCTCATTCATTCCCAGGGTTTGTGGGAATATGGTCAGTTTGGTATCGGTGAGAAGACAATCCAAAGAGGTCTAAGTTCCCACCGTTACGTTCAAATTTGATCCTGAATCTCTTCATCGTACGTAGTGTTCTCTTATAAGATGATATAATATAAATCTCACTGTTATTATGAATTTGTTGACTGGTGGCTCGGCAGAGGTTACTGTCCCGTCCGGATGTGATTTTCCCGTCTGGAAAAATCATTTTGGAGAATGACATGAATATAGAACAAGAAACAGGCCTCACACTAATATATAATTACCGAGAATCAAACATGCTTGCCCGGGTGCTTGCCCGATGGTTCAAGGATGCACAGTAAGCCAGATAGTCTCAACTCACTTGAATGACTTTGGTCACACCTGCACACGGGGGCCAGCAATTCAACACATATTACGAAGTGTAATGCCACCTGGCACTGAAGACATGATTTACAAGTACCGTAACGTTCCCACATTGACTGGATTGTAACAAAATCTTCTGGAAACAGCAATGCCAATGTGGAAATGTTTCGGGCCAAGATGTATGAAGTAATTTGTAGCAACAGGTTTTTGTAGCCCCACCTTCTAACAAATTATTATGATTACTCTAGATATCTGCCGACGTGGTTGTATCTCCGTTGACTGGGTGTCTCGAAGTAACCGGGCATATGTAGTCGTGCCCTCCGGTTACAGTGCCCTTGCTATTCGATGATTTCCAAGGTGCTAATTACACAATAAGGTAGTTCGATTCAATCGGCCGTCCAACGGCTTCCTTCACATGTATGTACGCTCTCGTCGCACATATAGGGATCTATACAGTCATTGTAATCATTACAGGACCAACCCGGACAGCCCCATGTACAGGTCTTGAGCCACGTACTGAGGGAGTTGGACCATATAAGCAGTTCGGTACTGGCTGTGGGGGCAGCCGTCATAGGGGGCGAGGTTGTTGATTTGCCCATGGTGCCCGTTGTGGTAGTTGACGTCGGCTGCAACGCGGTAGGTCGGCTAGAGAGCGAAGGGGTTGTGTGTGATGATGCGTCATCGTGGGACGCAGTGTCGGATTTTCTGTTTTCATCGTTCAAAGATGTTTAGAAAATAATCTATGGAAGATAATCCTGTATGGTAATACAGTAGCAGTCTGACTGGGAAAGTATATCCTTACGTTGATGAACTACCATGGTGAGCTCCGAGACGGCCTTGTGCCCCTAGGATAGCCAGCGCAACGACGATAGCAACCAACCCGGCGAGTAATATTGACGTTATTATGATCTTGATTGTCTTTTTCTGTCTTAATTCATAGCCCGAAACCATGAGACTGCTGTGGATGCCATTCTCGTTTGTTGTAGTATCCCCTATCTGGCTGGCTTCTATTCGGTTATGGCTGAACACTCGGCCTATTTGCGGCCGGGGCTCCATAGTGTCGCAGTCGTGATCTCAACATCCATAACGTGAAAGGAAGATGGCCGAGACTTTGTTATCGAACGAGAGCCAGTTATCGTACGAGTGTAATTGCTGAAGTATATCATCCATTCATTATGCTACTGAAGCCCTCAGGGGGTATTAGCTTTGGCCTCGATGTCACTCAACCTTGGAAATCCCTACCTACTAAGTATGTAGATATCAAGGCACACAAACTTGCCTTGCTGCTTCGCCCATAGCAGAGATAATGCAGCCATCACCTCAGGCTGTCTGGGGGGTGTAGAAGCTATTGTTATCAGTATGCGTAGCAGAATCCGCATGCGAAACGGCTGCTCATAGGTTGATCCTCAAATGAAGGAACGATTCAGCTCAAGCGGCGAAGCGGGCTCAGCACCTCCCAAGCCCTGCCCATGCATGCGGATACGAGTTACATGCAGTAGGAGCTTGCAGGAATCGCTCGGTTACAATGTGAGGGTGTGCGAACTCACCGGCCGCCCCTCAGCCACCTGAACATGTCTTGAGATAAGACTAGAAAATTTCAACACTGCCTCCCTCGGTCAGCATATGCCCAACTCCTTACGCCCAATATTCTACGCCCAATGGTGCGGCTTAGGCTTAATGGGATTCAAGATATCAGAAGGGTGATGTCCCGGTCTTGTGAAGGATTGTGCCGCACCCCCAAGAGTTCTGAAGTAGGATCATTGGGAAGAATACCAAGATAGATCCCGTCATGGAAGTTCTCGGGGCCGTCGCGGCCGCTGTCCAACTCGCTTCCCTCATCTCAACCTTGAACAATATTCGGCACGAGCTACAGGATTTGAATTGGCGTTTTCGAGGCCAATTGAATGACCTCTCATCCTTGACAGCCGTTTTGGTCCTCATCGACCGTTCTTGCCAAGAACAGCCCGACACAGCTGCACACACACTCGCGAGCATCCAGAGGCGGACTAAATATATCCAGGACTTCCTCGGAAAACTCGTCCACCATCCCAAGGAGTCCAAGTTCAGACGTCTGCTGAAGTTACCTGGTCTCAAACAGGCCGAATCCTTGGTGTTCAGGGAGCTTACCGCCCTGGAAGCAGATAAGGCAAACCTCGTCTTGCATCTATCGGCGATACAAGGAAACACACTGAGCCAGGTCAACCGGCTTGTAACGGAAATCAGATCGGAAATAAGCAGATCCCCAAGCCCGGAAGCCCCTTGTCGCTGTAAGTCTCACTCCATCAATTTGACCGTTTTGCGAGATATGAGATGAAACTCACACATCAAAACTAGATCTCCCTCCGCCTCGAATGCCTCAGTCTTCTAGGCCTGGTCCATTGCCAGGACATATTGATAGCGGGTACGAATCTTGCGACTCAGATACGACCATGCGCACAATGTTTGGACACCGGAAGCCTTCCAGCTCGACCCAAAAGAATCCCACCGAGCCACAGCCTCCAGCCGAGCTGCCTGACACTCAAACGGCGGACCTAATTCACGGAATTATGCAAGCGATTGGAGGGACTGACGTCCAGGTAGCATCACTCTTCCTCGGCAATGATATGAAGGGGTTGGGCGATAAGGGTATGATTATTGGAAACAAATACTCATCAACACACGAGAAGCAGCCGAAGTGCAAAGGTGTAGGCACACTGATGGCTAGAAATACTATGAGTAACATAGCGCGCATTGGAGACGATTGTACTGATTCGAACAAAACTTGTCTTCACGAGGGTAAAGGGTTGGGCCGCGCGGGTACTCCTTCCACAGGCAAAGATATGCTAAAGCATGGATTTAGACGTTGATCAGTTGGGAATTTGGAGTGGTCATTGAGGATCCAAGGTTTTATCTTTGCCAGGGGGTCAAACACTGCCTCCATGTTCTTTTCGCAAGGCAGACTTCTCTTTTGTTGCTTTTGTTTCTGGGCTGGGTACGACGGTGAACCAGGAGAAAGGAAACGCAGGCTCTCCAGGGATAGCTTTCCACGACATAATATATCTCTCTGGTCTCATTTTCTTTCGAACATAACGTTCAAAACAAGTGGCTAACGCATTGGATACATATATCTACACATACGACAAGTTCATATTTTGACACACATGCAAGGATGTAATCGCTGCTCAAGATATATCAAAATCACTGAGCCGTATGTCACATTATGGGTAGTAGAGGCCATGGGTATAACCAGACAGTCTGCATGTCACGCTCAGGAAGACGAGAGGCTACGTCGAGTGTCCCGTCAGGTACCGGGGAGGGTGGCGGTCAACATGTACTCATCAGTGACCCGCACACGTTTACTTCTGAGGATACTGGGATTAGTGCTACGCACTATCCTAGACGGAAACTAATAGTTACATCAACATTGAACCGAGCGGGTCTTGCTGACGGATTGAGGGAAACCTTGGAAACCAATGAGCAAGTCGAGTCGGATCCCGGTCCAGGAACTCGTCATCTAGTATCTTCCTCTGTCTATTGCCAAATCCTCAGTGGGTTCGAATCATTGCGACACGGCTATGATAGTCGCGAAGGAGGTTGGTGCATAGCAACAAAGTTGGTTGTTATACAAGACTATCGTTTGCTGTCTACGACTGTAGACCCGGTGTGTCTGCAATCTTGAGCACATACTTCACTGCACTTGCCGTACCATTCTTCAAGTTTTCCAGGCCCTGCTGTACGCCCGCCAACCCGCATGGTATGATCTCCTGCGGCTGTGCTCTGAACCAGCCTTCCTCCAGGCCCTTAGTAAAATACCTCGAGTACACGTAACCAAAGTCCTTCAGGTCCTGATGTATATCAGCCACCGTCGTCACTGACTTCCCTATCGTCTTGGGAATGTCTGTGTAGGTCTGGGCTGGTATTATAAGCGTAATATTGCCGCTCTGGTGGTCAAGGACACGGCAGATAGTCTGATACCAGCCCATTTCTGACACGGCATCAAATGCGTACTCGAGCTTGGCCCCCTTCAGACTGTCCCTGATCTCTTGGGACACCGCCTCGTGTCCATTTCTATAGTCGATAACGGTGTCACCCTTACTCCTGTCAATCAATTTCTCAACATGTGCCTGTGCACGGCCGGCAATGCAAATGAGAGGATGGATATTGGACCGTCTGGCGAGCTGGACCGCGTAAGAGCCAACAGCCGACGAGACGCCCCAGATGACGAGAGGGATGGTCTGTGAGTCTGGGATGGGCAGCCATGGCTGCGGTAGACGAAGACGAGAATACAGGACGCAAGCGGCGGTCAAGGCAGCCAGAGGTATAGCCGCTCCCTCTGAACTATTCAAGTTAGACAACCCATCTGAATGACGGTACAGATGTGAGCGACTGCAGGAATGACACACCTTGGAAAGAAGTGTTAGTGGGCAGGCGAAATGTACTGTAAGCCCAATTGATCCCGTACTCGGCGTAACTTCCACCGGGTTGCTTCATCTCATGAAATGCTGCGACACGGTCCCCTGATTTGAATTTCGAGACACCCTCGCCAACGGAATGAACAATGCCTGAGATATCGTCGCCTTGGTTTCCGGTCCACTTGAAGCCCCAATATTGCGGCCGTTTCCTGGAGACAACACAGAATGGTGATTCTCCAGAGGAAGTGAAAACTGATCGAGCTCTTACCAGTCTTTGGGATTGCTACCGGAGAAGACGATTTTAGTCAGAACCTGCCCAGGTCCTGGTCTGGGGATCGGACTGTCAATGATCTGAACACGGGGCCCTGTGGACACGATAGCCTCTTTCATCGTGCTTGCTGTTCTGATTTGAGCTGCCAACCCCGAGAGTCGCTTTAATCCAGTTGATACGTGAGGTCGAGAAAACATTGTCCGGAGATTGTTACCCACAATTTCAGGATGGGGTTTGGACCTTGGGGCTTGGATCTGGATGTGACCAGGTGTAGTGATTATATACAAAAGGAACGAAATAACGAGAGCGCAAAAACGAAACACTCTTACTTATACCGGGGGCTGCATTTGGGAAGCGGGGAACATCCGGAACGCACCAGGAAATGCGTGTTGGTTGCTGGGCATTATAAGGCTCTTCGGTAACATTTGGCTGTGAATACTTTCCAAGGGTTAGTTGGCAAGTACCTAAGCCAACCTAGGAACATACATGTATGACTGATCAGCCTCGAATACGAGCCGGAGACTGTAGCTGAACTGCACCAAGGTTATTTCAACAGGTTGCACCCAGCCACCCTCTGTAAGGCAACTGGAAAACCACCTGTGTTCCAAGTCTGTATTCTGTGGTGTCAACATTCATAGGCAGGCTGGATCCTTTCCAGTGTCTAAACAAGAGGCAGCGTAGGACGTGGCCTGCGCCCCGGGGCCGCGTGTTGTGCTGGCCTGGTTTGCCTGGCTTGTCGCTCAGACTCCAGGCGCGACGTGTTCAAGATTAACAAGACAACCGAGGTCCACGGGAGTGAATACAAAGACTCGCCAAGGAAGATTAGACACCAAGTCGTTGGATGTGATAAGGATGAAGACATCGTCTAGACTCGAGTCGGAACTGACGATCCCTAAGGTTGGCAAGGCATCGTCGAAACTTCACATAAGGGAGGCCTAGACACCAGTCCAGTACCCGTGCCCCAGAATGAATGGCCCAAGAAAACCAAATTACCGGGAGTGAAGAGGCAACAGTTTTCGATGAGGTTTCAAAGGCCCTGCAAAGGGATGGGATGATAGTAACATGTGGTGGAGAGTGAGGTTATCCGATTATTACACACGCCGTCTCCGTGGCAGCATTGTACTCTGACCTGTAGACCCGCTGGAAAGCAACTATGGAATGTGGAGAAGAAGATGAAGTGGGAAAACGACGATACCCTCACTGCTGGGTAATGCCGATGGTGTAGCGGAATAGATACTTTCTTTTGTTATGTGCCGTCTTTTAGTGTATGGTTGAATACGGATATCGCAAACCTAGAGTTTGGTCATGCTACCTACAATCCTGGAGATATATCCTACCCTCTACACTCAAGGTGTCAGGGGCTATCAATAGGCCATGTGATTATATGCGAAAAGGCCACGACTGTGGTATTAGCTACCGTGCTGGATACTAGACAGCTTTCTCGGTAGTAGTTTTGAGATCATCCATCGGAGTTAACCACTGACATAATTTTACCTTGATCCTATATAACCCTTCTACTCAGAAATTGGAATCAAATAAGTGAACAGCAACGAGCTTGCATCACGGCGAGATCCTGAAGCAGACTTGCGAGCCTCTCTGTTTCTGGCGTCGAGGTGTATCCTCATATCAAGCTACTAGGCCTGCCTCCTTGATCACTCCACAAGGCAACGTAGAGGGTGGGCAATCAGGTGTAGTCCTGGGGTAAGTATCAGGATCGGTTAGACAAGCGAGAGAAATTATAGGGTATTACGTCCTATCTCAACCGCCCCAATATACTTGTAATCCATGCATTGACGACCGATGTCTCATTAGACTATGCATATGCGATAATAATACATTTTCAGAGTACATCTACACAAGTATCCCGGATCACGCCGCCTCATTGCTGTGCCCGTCTCTCTCCACCCTGTCCGTTGGGCCTCTCCGCGTCCATCTGGGCCAGCCTCTCCTTTGCCTTCTTGGCCTTCTCGTCCAGCATCCACTTTTCGACGTCGGCCTGGTTCCTCCAGGTGCACACGCCCCTGTTGGCATCGGCCTTCCGCCTCTCCTGACCACGCTCGCCTGCCCGTCCCAGCACTCCGGCAATCACAGACACGGATCGCAAACTGGGGGAGATATGTATATTAGCAAGCCATGTCCACCGCCACGTCTACACACAGTGTACGAAAACAAAATAAAAGAAAAGGGAGAAATGAAGGGGGGGTTAGGGGGGTGTTCGCAAGTACTCACCTGTCATCATTGCCCGGAATGACATAAGTAACCCGCGTAGGGTCCGCATCAGTATCAATCAGCCCGATGGTGGGGATGTTCTCCTGTGCGCACTCGTGCAGCAGGGTAAAGTTCTCGAGCGGGTTCAGCACGACGACCAGGTCGGGCATCAGCGGCCTCCTCTCCAGCAGGTGCTTCTCGAAGCCCTGCAGCGGCCTGTCCCTCTCGTCCACGACCTTGAGCTCCTCCTTGCCCAGGATCTGGTCCCTGTTGGTGATGGTGCCGGGGACCCACTTGCTGAAGAGGTGACAGGACCCGGCCAGCTCGGCCGCGCGCGCCGTCACCTCCATCTGGCCCTTGCGGTTGCCGACGAAGAGGATCAGCCCGCCCAGGTAGGCCACCTCCTCGACGACGCGGGCGGCCCTCCGCAGCGCCGCCGCCGTCTCCTCGAGGCTGATGATGTGGATGCCGGACCGCACGCCGTAGATGTACCGCTGGTTGGACGGGTTCCACAGGCTCGTGTGGTGGCCCATGTGCGTCTGGCTGCTCATGAGCAGCTCCAGGGTCACGTCCTCGGGCCGCGGCGGGTCGCGCAGGATCGAGGACGGGTCGAACCGCGTGTCCACCACCGAGCCCAGGCCGCCCACCGAGTCCTGGATCCGGTTGAACCTGCGGTGGTTGTCGGCTATCGACTCGTCCACCACCACCTTCTGCTGCCGGTTCCAGAGCGCCTGTGGGGAGTAGCCCTGCTTGGCGCGCCAGAGCGGCTTCCCGGCCTCGGTGACGTCGTCGGCGGCGGTTTCTGCTGCTGCTGCTGCTGCTGAGGCCGCCTCATCGTGGAGTGACTGTTCGGACGATTGTTCTGCGGCGGGGGAAGGAGGGGGAGGAGGTTCGGCGAATGTCGTTCCTAGTGGTGGTGGCCTCTGGTCGCCGGTCGAGAGAGCTGCTCGTTGTACGGGGCGACATGATCGGCTGAAAGCCTGTCGGCCTGAGGATTGAAGGAGAGGTCAGCTGGGGATATCTAGAGCGTTTCTGTGCAGATTGGATGTATATATATACCTTGCCGCAGACCAAATGTCCTTAATATCATGGCGATTGGCGAGGCTTATATGGCGTCGTGAAGCTCCAACATACAAGCTGCCACTCAATTCACTGGTCGATCAATGGCCGCTGCCATCTTTTTCGAACGGTTTCGCGGTTCGATCCAGCGACTCGGGCCTGCCGCGGATTTCACCGGGCTGCAGCGCGCCATTGGCCGACATCGATATTAATAAGTGGGTTTCAATCAGAACCCTAACCCAGAGTTGCAACACTATAATGTCTCAATTTGACAAGGGGGGGGGGGTTGACAACATCACATGCATACTTGAGTACACTGACTACTAAGGTCGGTTGCCTATATTATTTAAATCTAGACATACACCATGGAAACGATATTTGTCTGTGGGACCAGTCGATATAGATAACATCTAATATAACGACATGAAACAAACATCAAAAGCACATCACCAATTTCAAGACAAATATGTACTCAAGTCAAGTATCAACGAACAGTGAGCGGACGACGATTAGCTCGTGTATGTATTTAGACACAAATTCCTTCCATACACCCAACCAACCAACCAATCAACCAACCACCACACCATATACGCCCTCTCCACTACTCTTTAACTATCATGTGAAAAAACCACAAGTCTAAACGCTTGCTAAGGGGGGATATCTGATTGCCTTTCTCTCTCTCTCTCTCTCTCTCTCTCTCTCTCTCTCTCACATACACGATAATCCATCAAAAAAAGTGCACACCTTCCAACAACTTCCATCACAACCAACGCACACACACATCTACCGGCTCGTCAGTCTCCCAATGGTGAAAGTAGCCACGATGACCACCGCCAGCGTCGCAATGGCACCGGGCAGGAGGAGCTCGTTGGGCACGCCAGGGATGACCTGCTCCGGCTGCTGGGGCGCGTGCCTGCTGCGGTGTCTCCTGGACCGGCCTCCCCCCCTGTGCGACTCCTCGTCATCCTCCTCCTCGCTTTCGTCCTCATCGTCGTAGTCCTTCCTCCTGCGCTCCCGCAGGACGCTGGAGGCGGGAGGGGTGAACACGGCTGCGGGCTCGGGCGCCGGAGCAGCGGTCGGTACGACGGGGGGCTTGTCGGGGTCGTGCACCGACAGGTCGACCTTGTCCCGGTGGTTGTGGCGTGCGAGCAGGATGGCCTCCAGCAGGTCCTGGTCCGTCGTGATGGACACGGAATCGCCCTCGTCATCGAGGTAGCTCAGGGCGAATCCAGTACCGGACAGCCTGCCGTCCTCAACCGTGGGCGCACCACCGACAGCGTCGACCTCTGGGCCGAGCTTCGAGATGACACTAGCGACGAAGCTGTCGATGCCGTGCGCGGCAGTCACCTGGATACGGTGAACGCGACCGTTGGGCGTCTTGAACTTGAAGGGGAAGGGAATCTCGCTGGGCGGGAGTTCAGGGGAGTGGCCGAGAGCACTTTGTGGCGGGGATTCTACACCCGCGTGGGAGGCCGAGTCGCCGGGTGCGACGCTGTCCAGGATACGCTCCCTGGACATATCGGGGGACATCATGGAGCGCGAGCCGACGTGGCTGTGGCCGTGGTGGGTGCCGTCGCCCGAGATGGCGGATTCGGTCTCGTGGTCGAGGGACAGCCAGAACTTGTTCCAGGCTGGACCCTCGCTGTCGGTGGTGGACATGCCGTTGATTTGCTCCAGGGTTGCGTACGTCAGCTTGAGCACGTCAACCATACCGACAATCTCACCGCCGTCGTTCATGACTGGGAGATTGAGGTAGTGACCATCTGAAATTCGTTATCAGTATCAATTACTTGCAGGGATAGTGCTATATGTGGCAAACATACCGTGCATCTTTCGCAAAGCAGACTGGATGCTCATGTCCATGGGAGCAAAATCAGGGTGGGGCGTCATGACCCTGACGACACTGCAAGTTGCTGGATCCAGGCCCGGGGCGATGACACGGAGGACGACATCCTTGCTGGTGAAAATACCCGTGATGGAGCCATTGTCCGTAACCAAGACGGCGGTCGTGTGGTGCTCCTTCATCGCCGCCGCAGCGTCCCTGACGGAGGTCCTGACGCTGACAGTGACCGGGGGCTCACCGTTCAGGACAGACTCCAGAGTCGGGCCGGACATCTTCATCCGCAGAGCCTCGACGTACTGGATGATCTGTTGCGGCTGGCTGGATCCCAGCTCCGATTGCACACCCTCCAGCGCATCGTAGAGTTTCCTCGAGGACGAGTACGCCCTCTCCAGCTTCTCCATCGCGTCGTAGAAACATTTTGTGATGTCGAGAATACCCGAGATGTCCTGGTTCTCGTCCATGACGGGCAAGTGGCGGAAGCCCTTGCGCACCATGAGGTCGAGCGCATCGGTGGCGCTGGTGTCGGTTCGCGCGCAAAGCGGGTTCTTGGTCATGATCTCCGCGATGGTGACGTTGGTCGGCTTCTGCCCGGCACCAACAACACGGAAGGCCAGGTCCTTGGCCGTGAAGATACCCGCAATCCTATCGTCATCGTCGGTCACCAGCACGCAGTCCTCCCTCTTCGCGGCCATCAACTGGGCGGCCTCGGCAACGGTCGTCTGGGGCTTGATCTGCAGGGCCTGGCTGGGCTTCAGGGCCAGGACGGTTCCTGGGGGGGCTTTTCGGGTGTGTCGAGCGCGGCCGGTGAGGTGCTTCTTCTTGGAGAGGTCGTTCTCCAGCTTGCGACGGATAGCCTGCGCATGATGGTCAGTTTGGTATGCTTCTAGCAGTCTTTCGCAGATCCCTTGGCCGTTCTTGGCTTGTTCGAGGCATTACACAGCACATGCATTGCTGTCGAGTGAACAAGCATCCAAGAGGGGGGGGGGGCGATCGACAAGGCAACCAATATCAAGAAAGGCAATGCGACATACCTCATCCCTCTTTGACTGCTTCTGTCGGCTCACGCTGACGGCAGAGGCAGCGCCTACCTCGCTATTAGCAGCATGGCTCTCTCGGTGAGTCTCCCCGAGCACAGGTCTGGGGATGCCTGAGACAACACCAGGAGGAGCCGGGGTGTTGTTGAACGTGGGAATGTGACCACGGTTAGAGTTGCGACTAGGCGTACCTCGCATAGTGTTGCCCGACATTGTAATAACTTAGACGGCAGCAGCACAGTAGGAGTAGCGAGAATTTGGCTACGTTGCCTCTAAATTCAGTCCGTAGGTAAAAAGCGCGAGAAAAGCGCTCTTGTTGTTATCGGTTGCTGAGATGCGGGCTAGGCGCTGGTTTCGTGGGGTAGCAGTAGCAGTAGCAGTAGCAGTAGGAGGGGAAGGGAGGGGGGTGGCTCCGGAGGTCAAAAAGAAAAAAATCAGGCAAAGCAAGTTCGTCCAATGATATCAGCTGGGATTCCTGACGTGGAGTTGACTTGCTGCTGCTCGATCGGGTCGAGTTGGGAAAAGGATGGAAGTTTGCGGGTTCCAGATATCCCGATATTTTTGTTGTTGTCGGAGCACGGGCCCCGATACACTGCATATGCTTTGCTGTATATCCGTATAGCTAATAAGGAGGATTATGGGATAGGATCAGATCAGGGGAGGGAGAGACCAGTCAGTGCCAGCGGACCAAAAGACCCAAGAGGACCAGCCAGAGAGGACCACCTAGACCAGTTGATGCGCTTGAGTGACAGACTGAGTGGAGCTGGGGGGGGGTGTGGTTGTTTCTGGTGGCAGCTGACTACTACAGAAGGGTGTCTGGGCTTGAAGGGGAACCCTGGAAGGGGGGGAAACAGAGACCTCGGG
>LKEA01000008.1:463937-486377 GCA_003795315.1 Cytospora schulzeri | reverse complement strand
TCTCTCGTTGAAGCGATGGATGGTTGTCATGGTTTTCTCTTATTTCATATATGACAGCGTCTTTCTTGTTCTCATCTCTCTGTTTTACTTGGGAGGGGGTTTTAGCTACATACTTCAATAAGGGATGGGGATAGTTTGAATATGCAGAAGATTCGTATTACATAAGTGTAACCCGCTACTGCTGTTTTACCATGAACCCTCACGTCGTATCGATGGTATGGTAAATCACACTCCGATTTGATGATGCGGCCCTCCCTTTAAGGCAGGGAGGGGCCCTTAAGTCACTCTGCCTCGTCCTCTCGGATGTTGCTTGACCTTGATCTCTTGATGAGAACAGGCCAAATACGGATCCGTACACCAACACCAAGACTGGTGTTGGTGACGAGTATGTAACAAAGCTAAACATCCACGGGCCGTTTGGCTACCTTTCATGGTTGCTCTTTCTTTCTCCTCTCTCATTTTCTGGTCTATGGACGCCGATCTAGGTATCATAGCTTGTACAGGACATTGCATCCGCCATTCATTCATCGATCTTTTCCATCTCCTATGTCCTTCCACCCTTCACTCCCATCTCTGATCTCTTAACACACACACACACATCTATCGTCTGGGCATACCCCTGCCCCGTCCCCTCAACGCCCTCTGCGCCGCTCCAGGGGGCAAAGGCTTGCCGGGCGCCTGGGGCGCCTGGCTCTCCTCGTTGCGGATGGTCTCGTCGACGCCCAGGATGAGGCAGCTGGCCTCGGTGGCGGCCTGGAGGGCGTTGACCTTGACCAGGGCGGGCTCCCAGACGAACTGCTCCATCATGTCGGCGACGCCCTCGTTGGTGAAGTCGACACCGGCCCAGGTGTTGCCCTTGCGGTGCTCCACGCGCAGCTTGTTCAGGATGTCGGTGGCGTCGAAGCCGGCGTTGTCGCACAGCTGCCTGGGGATGATCTCCAGGGCCTTGGCGAACGACTTGATGATGGCCTGCTGCTTGTGCGGGACGTTCTTGTCGGCGAACTGGTGCAGGTAGGCCGAGACCTCCATCTCGCAGGCACCACCACCACCAACAATGGTGCGGTTGCGGATCGCCCGCTTGACGATCATGATGGCGTCGTGCAGGGAGCGCTCGACCTCGGCGATGAACTGCTCGGCACCTCCACGGAGCATCAGCGTGCACGTGTTGGCCTCGGGGCAGTCCTCGAAGAAGTTGAATCGCTCGCCACCGATCTGGCGCTCGTCGAAGGTGCCGCAGGTGCCGAGGTGCTCGGCGTGGATGTCGGAGCAGGTCGACTGGATGGTGGCGCCCGTGGCCTGGACGACGCGCTCCATGTCCTCGGAGGCGACACGGCCCGCGCAGAAGATGTCCCGGTCGGCAAAGTACTGAGTGGCCAGATCTCCGATGGGGAGCTTGGACAGGACGACCTTAGCGCCCGTCTTGGAAACCGCCTCGAGCTTCTGGAAGATGATCTGCCACTCGGCGTCGACGATGGCCTGGTACTCGGACACCTGCTCGACGCGCACCTCGGCGTTGTCCTTCTCGGCCTTGAGCTCGAGCTCCACGTTAAGGCAGACGATCTTGGGCTTGGTGAAGGACTTGGGTTGTTGCTCGAAGCCGGCGTAGGAGAAGGTCTTCTTGAAGGCAACACCGTTGACGAAGAGGGACTCGGTGAGGGAACCTCCGGGGATCTTCTTGACTCCTATTAATTTCTCGTTCAGGTCGGCTTGGTCGAGAGACAAAACGGCATCGACAACCACTGCGGGATCATGTTAGCAAAACTGCCGCGGTATGCCACTGTGTGCGTGTATATGTTGGTGCCATGCAACCATGTCTTACTCTTTGTGAAGAACTCCGTATTCCGCTTGATCAGCTTGCTGGTCATGGCCGTTGCGGCAAGCTTGCACAGCGTCTCTCTGTGGTTCGCCTCGTCCGTGGCGACGGCAATCTCCTTGATCTTGTTGACCGCCATCTGGGAAGCTCTCCGCAGGCCCTTGATGATAGTCTGTGAACTGACGCCCTGCTCCACGTGCTCCTTGACCTCCTTCAGGATCTCTCCTGCCAGAACGACGACCGAGGTCGTACCGTCTCCCACCTCCGCATCTTGTGACCTTGCGATGTCGACCAGGATCCTTGCGGCGGGGTGGACAATGTCCAGGAGCTTCATGACCGTTGCGCCATCGTTGGTAATCGTCTGCCTGCCATTCTCGTCGACCATCAATAGGTCACCGCCATAGGGTCCGAGGGTTGATTTTATCGTTGCTTGAACTGCCAGACACGCGTTGATGTTGGAGACGATCTGAGGCTTGCCCTGAGAGGAGTCGGTGCCTGGATTGTAAGGGGAATTAGCGGTGGCGTTCATGTGATGCTGCGAAGGTAGCTCCAGGAAGGAAAGTGATGGAGGGGCAACTGACCCTCTTTCAGGACAATAATGGTAGGTGTCTGTCCACCGAAAGACATGTTGGGCGTTGAGAAGTGGTAGAGAGTAGGGAGTAGTTTGGGTTAGGAGGAGGGTTGAAGGAGCCCAGAGTTAGCTACGGTGGTCGAAGTTGTATGCAGATTGCTGGACGTGGACGCGTGGGGTCGCTTAGAGCTGCTGTCCCTCCGAAAAATTGTTGATGCAGCTCAGGGTCAGAAAGTACAAGTACCTAAGTACCGGCCTAGGTGTACACAGATTATGTAAGTACCTTCCAAGGCTACTTTACCTAGGTGGCCGACCACCTGGCGCACCACCCTACCAGACGCCTGCCTGCCTACGCACCTGCCCTGCCGCAGCAAGATTGTATGCGGGCGCTAACGAGTCAGGCATTCCAACGTTCAATTCCTCTTTAGTCGCAAGTTGGCCAACCCTCCGTTATCACAGAACCCTTACGTTTAACCCGTTCTTAACCTAACAACTATAGATTGATTGTATAGCATTAAACTGTTATACTCATCTACCTAGAATAAATGCCTTTTTGTGATATACCGATAATACAAATAAAAACATTTGTTAAGATAGTTATGCGTCTAAGATAGTTGGGTTGCTATGCTTAAGGTCGACTGGTTTTCGTCTATATTTGTCACGTCTGTCCTTTATCCCATTATTCAATTGTATAGCAAAATAGTCCACTTTACTGACTAAGTCAGCACCAAGAAACTTACTACATAATACCCTCCGCAAATCAGAGTTTCAACAATCACAACACAGAAGGTTCTATAGTGTAGTTGGTTATCACATCGGATTCTGATTCCTTCAATCATTATTTCCGGGGACTTGGGTTCGAATCCCAGTAGGACCTCATGGTCTATAACCTCTCTTTTTGTCAAATCTGTCTTCTCACTCCTTTTTTGTTTCCCCCTATCTATGCTACATTATTTCCTTTTCCTTACCTCATCTAAGTTGTAGTTTTTACAAATTCGCTGGGACAGCTCTGCCTCTCTTATTCCTCTGCACCGTTATATCCTATGATGGTAAACCTTTTCTCACATGGACGAAATCATTATTGTTATTTCTAATTCGTTTCCTTTTGTATTTACATGTATATATGCATATATTTTCATTTTGGGAAAGCTAGATCTACAATATAGCTGGTCTATTTTCAGAAACCACAGAAGTAGATGCTAGATGTGTCCCTGTTCGTTAAGCCGACCGTCTCATTGTGTACTTAGGCCAGGACTGATCAGACGGGACCTTGGAAGACTATCCTCTAATAACCCATACCGCACGGACGACTCTCTTCAAAAACTGTGTCCACCTGAAAATCAGCTACAGTAGGAACCTAGGTACTTAGCTTGGTGTTCCCTACCCTCTGCTTCCTTATGGGTTATACGTCTTTCACACCTTGTGAAGCCTTCTCGTCGTGTCTCTTCCTCCTCGGTCACCTAGGTGCCAAGGGCAAAATAGAGATCCTAAGAAGGTAGGGTACCCTTACCTCCTTCGGTATAGGTTTTACTCGGAACTTGGTCCAAAATCTAAAACGAAACCACCTTATGAAGCATGGTTACCAGAAGTTCAGAAAAGGACGGCTTTATAGCCTAGAGGCTATGCTTTGGGGACAAAGCATACCTAGGTATGCCCAAGACGTATTCAAAGTGAAGGAGCCGCCCGGTATGATACATAGTTCCTCTGCTCGAACCTGATTGTTTTCGCAGGGGATATATGCCTCAAAGATGTCCTCTAGACTCCGATGAAGGGTAAGGGAAGATTCCGCCGCAAATAGAGAGGACGGAAGTTGTTTGATACATAGGTGCAGCGCAGTGTAGCCTTCTTGGTGTTGCGCCGCCGCTGGAGCAGTAATAGCGTTCCCATCGTCTTGGACAGGCCGCATAAAGCTCACAGACTTCGAGCCGTGGATAAGATTGAGATATCTTCCTGCACTTGACGAATCTCACTCGGCAGAGCGGGATCCCCCTGCCTATCCAAGCACATCGGCACATATTAGTGTGCGGTCTCGCTCCTCCAAAACAATCACCCAATCCGACGAGAAACTAATGCTATCCTGCTTGGTTCCCACATGCAGACATGAGTATGGACTTCCATCTTTCGGTTCCCGAGTATATTCCCAAGTATCTCGGCCCGATCATCTTCCTGTGGCTCAGGTAAGGCTAGTACACGTCCATATGGTTAGTTAAGCGTTATTTAACCTTGAAATCAGTTGTCAAGAAACTCGGGGAGGAAGATTTGATGGACACCATACTGAAGCGAGTATTGAATGCTGAAGGTAGGCATGTCCCTTGTCGAGGTACAAGTACAAATTCTTGGGTACCATTCCCCTCAAGAATCCTCTATATGGTTCGTAGAATGCCTGTCAATATACATTGCTCACTGTTCTGCGTCCCATCGTTTCATTAGCATCTTATTCTCGTTAAGTGTACAAGCCCAACTCGTAGGTCGTTGTGAGAACCTAGACTTAATCGAGGCCAAAGTGGGCCAGAATGGTGAAAAAGAGTACATAGTAGTCTCGGGTTGAGGCCAAACAGGCGTCAGTAAAGCTTAGGAGGCGGTAGGTTGCATAATCTCCGATGAGGCGACCGCGACAAACAGCAATGTCTGACATTTGGCCTCAAAAGCTTCACCGCTGGTACTTAAAGGTGCAAGCTCCCGTTGACTCTAGGACTGTCCTTCTCAACAGTCCCGAGATATCTAGGTGCTGCTCAACGACCTACGTCCCCTCTAGGTCCCTAGGTAACCACATATTGAGCAAGCACCTAGGTAGGCAGTTACTTGCCTACTATTAGGGCCTGGGCAGCAACACAGCTTCCTTCCATCTCTGAGTACCTAGGTCCTCAGGCTAAGTGAGGCCGTGCTGTACGTCTCAGTCTGGACGCCCTTTCACCTTTGACTGGCAGCACTTTAGGCAAGAGCAACAGTTTTCCCGACGTCAACCACTCCGTTTAGGGGGAAAATTCGGGTTGTTTCCCCGACCTGTGCCTTCCACCCCAGGCTTCCTTCCATCTGAGTTCCTTCCATCTGAGTTCTTTCAGACGGCAACACCAGACCGGGGCACGTCAACTTCACCACTCTGCCCAATCCACCAACACATTCATCATGGACGGATATACCCAGCCCTTCGATGAGGGCCAGAAGCCCAAGCGCCTTCGTAAGAAGGATATTGAGGCGTAAGTAAAACCCAACGCGTCGCCGCGTCACCACCAGCGGCTACCATCCCCCTCCCTTACCACCACGCGATCGATCTGACAAGCGTGCTTTAATCAAAAACAGCATCCTCGAGAAGCGCCAGGATGGCACGGATAGGCTGATTTCCATCTGGTACCGTCCTTCCCACAACGAGCCTTTGGCGCAACTCGTCACTGGTTTCTCTCGCAGTGCCGCCATGGTCTTCAGTGTGGTCTGGAAGAAGCAGCTCGAGTCTGGTTCCAATGTGTTGGTGCTTAAGGGATCCAACATGGAGCCTTACAAGCGCATTCTCGACTGGATCAACATCTGCGTTGACGCGGGCAACGATGTCAAGTTCCCCGACGTAAGTCCAATCAGACCATAAACTCACCTTGCGTCCATCGTCGCTCTTCACTTCCTTCCACCATCCACCGCCCTGCAATTAGCAATTTCCCTAACCCCAGAGCATAGATCGATGAGAACGAGCACCAGCTCCACGTTCTACTCGAGGTCATCGCCACGGCCAACTTCCTGAAGATCCCCGAGATGTCCCTCCAGGCTGGTCTGAAGAAGGTTTGTATTCATTCTTGATGTGATTGGTTGCAAATGACTGACATATTCTCAGCGTGCTCCCACCTACGCTCGCAAGCACATCATCGACCTTGACCTTGTCGAGCGCATCTATGACAAAAATGACAAAGAGTATCCTGATGATCTGCAGGAGATCGCCGCCATGTCCATCTTCGAGGCCTGGTGGACCAAGAAGCTCGACGAGCCCGAGTTTGACGAGTACATGAGCTTCCTCGAGCAGATGCGCGCCGAGTACCCCAAGCTGGACGAGGACCTCCGCGACCAGTTCCAGAAGAAGAAGGAGTTCATCGAGGGCAAGCGTGATGAGAAGAAGCGCTTGCGTGATGCCGAGGCCTCTACTGCTCTGGCTGGCGCTGATGAGGGTTGGGCCTCTGCCAGTGTTGAGCCTGCTGCGGTTACGGTGGGTGGTGGTTGGGACTCTGCGCAGGTGGATGGTGCTGCTGAGGCTGGCGGTAACGACTGGAACAATACCGGAGATGGTACTTCCCTTGAGGCCAACACCGGCAACACGTGGGGTGGCACCTCCAGTGCCATTTGGTAATTACTGGCCAGTCACGAATCGCTATGAATCACCTTTGCCGCCAAAGTTACCATGGACCAAGCACCGGGACGAAGGGAACCCTGGGAGTCGGGAGTCTCTGGCAAGTCTAGTGTTGGTCGGCTATTGAGTTAGTACGCAGATAACGCAGATATGTCTGTTCATGCCAAGAACCCAAAAATGTCGTCAATAAAAACAACATTGACTCACTTAAGCCTCTTACGTTAAATGTGGATGTTCCACGCATCGTTTCTACAAATAATATTGATCACGAGGGCAACTGCATCGTCATAGTCACCGGGGTTGAGGGAGTGAGGTTGAAGTCGAGCTTGAACCACACCAACCTGCCGCGCGGCTTGTGGGGCAATTGGTAGTGAAATGGCACCAAGATCGCTGCCAGAAACCTGTCGTACCTGACTCTCACGCAAAGAAACTGGACCCTGAATCTCAGCCCCGCAAGGATGGTCTTCTAGTTCTTGATCTTGATCAAGATGTCTCACGTTTCCGAACCGGTCGGCCGACAACAGCAATCAGACGGCATGATGACGCCTCGAGACTCCACAGGGCTCAGCCCCTTTACAGAGGGAGAAAGCATATATAAAAGCTGCGAATGTTCGATGTGAACTGACTGAAAATTAGAAGGAAGCATCAACCATCAAACAATCTACAACCCTCTCTCTCAATACTGTACAGACAAGAAGTATCTAGCTTCACACAGTCATCAAGCACACCACCCAACACCAAACAACACCACCAAACACACAAAACATTCAAAATGGTTTTCGGACTTGGACACCACCACGACCACCACGGCGGCGGAGGCCCCGGAGGCCCCGGAGGACCGGGAGGTAACCACCAGCAAGGCCCACCCCAGGGCGGCGGCGGCTTCCAGCAAGGAGGAGGTGGTGGCGGCTTCCAGGGAGGTGGTGGCCACCAAGGAGGCCCAGGAGGCCCCCAGGGCGGCGGTGGCTTCCAGCAGGGAGGAGGTGGTGGTGGTTTCCAGGGAGGTGGTGGCCACCAAGGAGGACCAGGAGGTGGTGGTGGTGGTGGATTCCAGGGAGGACACCAGGGCGGTCCTGGCGGTCCCGGGGGTCCTGGCGGTCAGGGCGGCGGCCCTGGCGGCCCTGGCGGCGGTGGCGGTGGATGGTAAAGGATATCTGTGACGGACGGCATAGAATATGTGCTGTGTGATGAAGAATAGCGTGTTTTGACGAATTGTATTTTCAACCTTTTCTCCAACGGGAGCTTTCTGCCTCACTGTGACACGTCTTGTAGTGAACCCACTAGTCCTCGGTAAAGCCGTCTCTCATGGTAGTCTACGGTTCGGGACTCGGCCGAGAGTCAAATAAACTTGGTCAGATCCACTATGAACGGAAACATTTGACAAATGTGAGCGGTGGGACTCGGGACTCTGGTGTACAGTAGCTCAAGGCCCCAGGTCTTCCTCATACACGTCAATGTTCAGCTCGTAGATTCCACACTTCGAAGGCTGACAGAGATTGAGAAGGGGAGGGGGGCCGTTCGCTGAACGAGGTCTCGTACACATGATATGTTGCATGTGTCATACGTTGAAGTCAATGTGGAAGAAATATGCCAGGTCATTTGACAATACCCGCGGCCAACCATTCCTGCGGCACACCGGTTTTGTGCTCTATTGTGAGCAGCATAATAGATCGCCGAGGGATGGATTCCAACGCGGTTCGTAGTACAGAGCGATACATCTATCGTTATAGCAGTTCGAATAGGCACGTGGATGAGAATCGTGTTGCGTTGTCGACATGGATGTGGTGGCAGTGTCTCGCACCTGGGCAACGCTCGTGAAGTTCGGGGGGAGTTAATCTCTGGAGTAATATCATGTCGCCATTGTGCCACTTGAGTGGAAAGTCCACGTGTGGTCGTGTATCTGCCTACAGTCATCAGTAAGCTTACGAGTTGGCCTCACTGTCCGGTAGTCCGAAATGGTCGCAGATGTTAATATGTATGCTTCATGTCCAGAACCGGGCCCCGCCTCGTTCTGTGCCCAGGAGCAAGCATGGTTGCTTTGTAGAATACCTAGGTATCGCCGGAAAGTAGTTGCAAAATTGTAAGGATCTCCCGATGAAGATGTCCAAAAGCTGCGACAGTTTACCGTGGGTGAGGTCAGTCAGTCCAGTCCCAACTTTGTATAGCACCAGTCACCATAGCCTGGACCTGTTCCCGGACGGAGTCCGGCCTCAATAATTATCTTTTTCCTACCTGAGTGTTACCTCGTCAACTTACGTACGACTGCTAGCCTGCAAGTCTGATTTGGTTGCTGGCCCCATTGTGCTTCAAAAGCTCCTCCGATACTTCCTTGTCGTAGACGACATGTCTCGATGTATTCCTATTCTTACAAGCACCCAGCTTGCCTCCATCAGAGCAACTGCCCAGGTGGCATTCGAAGCAGGAACAAGAGGCCATCAGAAAGCTTGAAACAGTTCGTATAGCAGTATATATATTCAGACGATGTAACTAAATATACGCAACTTCATATTCAGAATGCCAGAGTTGCTACAATAGTCTGTTGTTACTTTATACATGCTTGTTTCGCTGTAATAAAACAGAATTTCCCGATAAAGGGGGTGGGAGTGGAATTTATAGCAGCCTTTGTTGGGTGCATTTTGATTTTGAGCCTGTATAGATTTTCTGAGACTTTCACTTGAGAGTAACCGGCCTATTCACATAGACATTGTACCCTAGGGTAGATGTAAGAGTCAAGTACTGATTAGCCCGGTGGGAGGTAACAAACGCCTAACACAAGAGTCCCGTATTAGGAAACTGAGACTGAGATTGAAAGATCAGGAGCGATTTCAATAGACTAGAAAATTAAGAGACTTTGTGGAGTGGGGGCCAGGGAAGGAATTGCTAAATTGGGAGACTGAGAGACTAGGATGCTAAGAGGTTAGGAGGCTTTTCTTTTGGGGGGGGGGTCTGATTTTTGTTGGTATCTAATGGCCAGGATGTATTGTTATGGTTATTAACCCTATTTTGCGAATCTTCGTCCTCACTTCAAGCAGCAGAAAAGAACCAAAGACAAGAATTGGAAAGAAATACATCAGGCATGAGTATCCCGTCCTACAATGATGAGCGGGGCCTGTGGCTACAGTGAAGTGAGCAAGACCATCTTCTGGCAAGTGCTGACTGCACATCAGATGGGATTATCACTAATTAGTAAAAGATCATGCCATGGCTTTCGATCGGGACTTTCTTAAAGTCCGTGGGAATGGCTGGCATAGACTGTTTTATCTGACTGTACCAGTGAGTAATATTACATCCCTTCTATATCCATCTCACCATCTCACTCTTTCTCTGGCTCTGATTGATCAAATTCAGTGCTGCCTACTATACTATATCTAGATTAGAGGGACGAGCTTTGTTGTTGTTGTGGGTTTAACAGCTCTAAAGCCCGAGAATTGAGCTTGGCTCGGTCCCGAGGTTTTGGTCCGGACTCGTGGATCGGGCCGTCGATTTCTAGACCAATTTCCTGCTCGAAAGCGGATTTGCAAGCAGACCAAAATGCTTGTGTAACTAGAAAAAAGTCAATGTCATCATCACCTTTGTTGCATCCCACGTCAGCACGGGGCTTGCGTCTGAGTGACGTCTGCCCCTCCCCCCTTTGTTTATGTGTGAATATCATTGGAAACAAACGGGAAGGATCTGACCACATCAGGATGATCAACTTTTCCATCAGAATCCATCAAGCCCCCCTCGCATTTTTATTGAAGTCCGATGCCGAAAGTTCACGGACCAACAACAAGCCGTGCTCCATTGTCTGCCCAGGTGAGACTGTTCAACTTTTCTCAGGTTTGTACGCGTAATCCCGTAATTAGGGGCGTTCTAGTAGACCAATGGACAGACAATCACTTCGATACTCAGATTGGAAAGCTTAAAATCCCTCAAAAAAAAGTTTATTTACATATTGTCACGGCCTGACTGACTGACTGACACATACATTTTGTCTGGTCGCGTCGCATATCCGTCCAGTATCCGGTGAGACATCGCGAGTCTCCAGGCAAAATGGACAACAAGCCGACTCCCAAGGACACTGATGTCCCTGGAGGCTTTCCAGAAACGCCTTTTCAAGACCAGGCGGTCAGGGCACCAGAGACCCACGGTCAGCATCAAGGGTTTCCCCTGGCTGGCTCGACGGCCATACCAACACATCACAGTTCGGAAATTCCACCGGATAATCCATGGGCTACGTCCACACCCGTACCCAGGTCTGCGGCCAGACAGGCCAGTGACGATGCTATCTCATCCTCCGACAACACGTTGCTCCAGCCAACAACCGCGGCCGCAACATCAACATCCAATTCCGTCGTCCACGATAAGGAAAAAGGGTTGCCGCTCGAGGTATCTGATGATTCTGATGCTGCAGAGGACGATGACGCGCACTTTGTACCCTTGAAGACAGGTTCAGACGCCCGACCACCCTTGGAACCGACCGGAAGCCATGCCGTCACGGAAGAGGATATCTTCCGGACTCTGTCGCGGCGACGGACGGGGGCTTCAGCCGCCGAGACCGAGGGAGAGCACCATGAAATCGAGCGGCTGATGTCCAGGATGTTTGGAAAGGCACGTCAGGAGCAGAGCGAGGAGGAAAACACACGACACTCTGGCGTTGTGTTCCGAAATCTCACGGTCAAGGGCGCAGGCCTCGGCGCAAGTCTGCAGCCTACAGTCGGCGACATCTTCATGACTCTGCCTCGTTTCCTGAAGAACCTGCTTACCAAGGGGCCTAAAGCCGCCACGGGAAAGCCACCCGTGAGGGACCTCCTCAGCAGCTTCGATGGGTGTGTGCGACCTGGAGAGATCCTGTTAGTCCTCGGACGACCAGGCTCTGGCTGTACAACATTTTTGAAAACCTTCTGCAACCAAAGAGCAGGCTATGTAGACGTCCAAGGAGATGTCACGTACGGCGGGACTGACGCCAAGACTATGGCAAAGGACTTTAGGGGCGAGATCATCTACAATCCAGAAGACGACCTTCACTATGCGACGCTATCCGTCCGACGCACCCTGACCTTCGCATTGCGAACACGGACACCAGGGAAGGAGTCACGATTGGAAGGCGAGAGCAGGGACGACTACGTCCAGGAGTTCTTGCGCGTGGCGACCAAGTTGCTTTGGATAGAGCACACACTTGACACCAAAGTTGGTAACGAGCACGTTCGTGGAGTGTCTGGGGGTGAGCGTAAGCGTGTCAGCATCGCAGAGGCTCTCATCACGCGTGCCAGTGTTCAAGGGTGGGACAACTCGAGCAAAGGTCTCGATGCTGCCACCGCTGTTGAGTACATCCAGGCGTTGAGGACCCTTACAAATATGGCTCAGGTTTCGACGGCCGTTTCGCTGTACCAGGCTGGTGAAAGTCTGTACAAACTCGTCGACAAGGTGCTCGTCATTGACCAAGGCCAGTGTCTGTACTACGGATCCTCCGATGATGCCAAGCAGTACTTCATAGACCTAGGCTTCGACTGTCCACCACGCTGGACCACGGCCGACTTCCTCACTTCTGTCGTCGACCCACACGAGCGCAGCGTCCGTAAGGGCTGGGAGGACCGCATTCCACGATCGGCAGAGGATTTTGCTGCCGTGTACAAGAAGAGCGAGGCTTACCAGAAGAACCTCAGGGACATTGAGGAGTTCGAATCTCATACAGCAGAGCAGCAAAGACAGATCAGCCAGAATTCGTCCAAGGCGAGCAAGAGGAAGAATTACACCATCCCATTCCACCAGCAGGTCATTGCACTCACCCAACGTCAGTTCCTCGTCATGCTCGGTGATAAGGCATCGCTATTTGGCAAATGGGGAGGTATTGTTTTCCAAGGTCTGATCGTGGGCTCTCTGTTCTTCCAGCAGCCAACTTCCTCTGCCGGTGCCTTCACACGGGGCGGTGTCATGTTCTTCATCCTCCTTTTCAACGCCCTTTTGGCGCTGGCGGAGCAGACTGCCGCTTTCGAGTCCAAGCCCATCTTGCTCAAGCACAAGAACTTTTCTTTCTACCGCCCTTCCGCCTACGCTCTCGCTCAAACTGTTGTCGATATCCCCCTCGTTCTGACACAAGTGGTTCTGTTCGATGTCATTATCTACTGGATGTCGGGTCTCGCCGCCACGGCCTCGCAGTTCTTCATATCCCTCTTGATCCTCTTCACTGTAACGATGGCGACCTATGCATTCTTCCGTGCACTGTCGGCTGTCTTCAAGACCCTCGACGACGCGACCAAGGTTACTGGTGTGTTCATCCAGATCCTTGTGGTATACACGGGTTATCTCATCCCACCATCGTCTATGCGTGTCTGGTTCAGCTGGCTGCGTTGGTTAGACTGGATCCAGTATGGTTTCGAAGCTTTGATGTCTAATGAATTCTATAATCTCGAGATGGAATGTGCCTCACTGGTTCCCCAGGGTGAAGGATTCCAGACTGATTACCAGTCGTGTACACTTCAGGGATCTACTCCGGGGTCAACAGTGGTCAGTGGCGCCAATTACATTCTGCAGAGCTACACGTACACCAGAGCGCATTTGTGGCGGAACTTCGGCTTCATCTGGGCTTTCTTCGCATTCTTCCTGTGCATCACAATGCTGGGTATGGAAATGATGAAGCCCAATGCTGGAGGCGCTGCCGTCACGGTGTTCAAGCGTGGCCAGGTACCGAATACGGTCCAGGAGTCTATCGAGACTGGTGGGCGGAAAGGCAACACCGTGGATGAGGAGTCGAGTCCTGCCAAGGGGAGCCCAGCGGCCATTGCTGAGGAAGATGCCAGAGAACGAGAGGAGAAAGATCGAAAGGCTATGCAAAATGTGGCTAAGAACGAGACGATCTTCACTTTCCAGAACGTCAACTACACCATCCCGTTCCAGGGCGGCGAGAGGAGACTTCTCCGTGATGTTCAGGGCTTTGTGAGGCCAGGTCGCCTGACTGCGCTGATGGGCGCTTCAGGCGCCGGCAAGACAACCTTGCTGAACACACTTGCTCAGAGGTAAGCATTTTTCTAGACCCACGAAAAATATTCAACGACGCTGACACACAGTTAGAATCAACTTCGGCCTAGTCACTGGCGATTTCCTCGTTGATGGCAGACCTCTGCCCAAATCGTTCCAGCGAGCTACCGGTTTCGCTGAGCAGATGGACATCCACGAACCGACTGCTACTGTCCGGGAGGCTTTGCAATTCTCAGCTCTCCTCCGTCAGCCTCGTGAGGTCTCCAAGGAGGATAAGTACGCCTACTGTGAGACAATCATCGACCTTCTCGAGATGCACGACATTGCCGGCGCAACCATCGGCAAGGTTGGCGAAGGTCTCAACCCTGAGCAGCGGAAGAGACTGACTATCGGCGTTGAACTTGCATCCAAGCCAGAACTCCTGCTTTTCCTCGATGAGCCGACTTCGGGTCTCGACTCTGGTGCCGCATTCAACATTGTGCGATTCCTTCGTAAACTGGCCGACGCTGGCCAAGCCATCCTCTGTACTATCCACCAGCCCTCTGCAGTCCTGTTCGAGAATTTCGATGAGCTGGTCCTCCTCAAGTCTGGCGGTCGTGTTGTCTATGCGGGTGAACTTGGCAAGGACTCCCAGACTCTGATTCAGTACTTCGAGTCTAACGGCGGACACAAGTGTCCACACGATGCCAACCCAGCGGAATGGATGCTGGACGTCATCGGCGCCGGTAATCCAGACTACAAGGGTCAGGATTGGGGTGATGTCTGGGCAGAATCCAAGCAACACGAGGCGCAGTCCCGCGAGATCGCCGATATCAATGAGAAGCGCCGGACTGTCGAGCACTCTCAGAATATCCAAGACGATCGCGAGTATGCCATGCCCTTGACGACACAGATCGGCGCCGTGGTCAAGCGTGCTTTCGTGAGCTACTGGAGGAAGCCGAACTACATCGTGGGCAAGATGTCCCTCCACATCTTCACCGGCCTGTTCAACTGCTTCACCTTCTACAAAGTGGGGTACTCCACCATCGACCTACAGAGCCGTCTCTTCTCCATCTTCATGGTCCTGACCATCTCCCCGCCACTGATCCAGCAGCTCCAACCCGTATTCCTCGCCTCGCGAAACATCTTCCAGTCCCGCGAGAACAACGCAAAGATCTACTCGTGGTTCGCCTGGACCACGGGCGCCATCATAGTCGAGATCCCCTACGCCATCATCGCCGGGTGCATCTACTTCAACTGCTGGTGGTGGGGCATCATGGGGTGGCGGTCCGGGTACCAGGGCTTCCCCTCGGGCTTCACCTTCCTGTGCGTCCTTCTCTTCGAGCTCTACTACGTCGGGTTCGGCCAGGCCATCGCCTCGTTCAGCCCCAACGAGCTGCTGGCGAGTCTCCTGGTGCCCGTCTTCTTCCTCTTCGTCGTGTCCTTCTGCGGCGTCGTCGTGCCGGCGGGCCAGCTGCCGTACTTCTGGCACAGCTGGATGTACTGGCTGACGCCCTTCCACTACCTCCTCGAGGCGTTCCTCGCCGTGGCCATCCACGACCAGCCCGTGCAGTGCTCCGACAAGGAGTTCGCGCGCTTCACCCCGCCGCCCGGCCAGTCCTGTGACAGCTACGCCGGGGCGTTTGCCCGCGGGGCCGGCGGGCACCTGCAGGACGCGATGGACGGGAGCGGCATGTGTGAGTACTGCCAGTACTCGAACGGGGACCAGTTCGGCGAGACGTTTAGCGTGTACTACTCGCACATCTGGAGGAACTTTGGCATCATGTGTGCGTTTATCATCTTCAACTTCTGTGTCGTCTACTTTTGTACGTTTTTGCGGTTCAGGGGCAAGAACCCGTTCAAGGGTGGGCTGGCGAAGTTGAAGGCTAAGAAGTAGATTCTGGCACACTCTGGGACATATATATATATATATATTTACACTTGGGTATAGATGGGGGTTTCACGATATATATATATATAGATGGTCTGGGTTGGAAATTGGCATAGATAGGTAGAGAGGTTGGCGGAGGTTTTTACTGAGGTTTTATATGTTGAGAATAATTCCGGGATACAGAGCATCGCTGAGTTCGCTTAGCAGATGGTAAAAAATCTGCAATTTAATTTTCATTTCATTAATCGCAAACTATAGAAGCATGGTGTGAGTCCGAATGAGTTTATGTAGATACTCCGAAAAGGGAAAAGGTCTAGAAAAGAGGAATCCGGAGAAAGAAAGGGGGAGACCGAGAAAAGAGGGGGGGGGTAAACTCAGAGAACCCTTATCAGTGATGGACACGATTAGTCAACAACCCTGAGATCTTTCATGACTCCATGACTCCGGAATCGCTACTGTGTACAAACGGCCATAAACCAGTGAGTTCTCAACCACATCTCCTCAGGGAAAACTGCCAGTTATTTACTTGGTGTCTGCGTTGCTCAACTTATTGGCACGCTGTATCGCTGATTGGCCCTCCCATGCTTGCACAGTTATCTCCCATCCGGTTGAGACCAATCGGTTGTGCGGTGCGGTGAATAACTCATTCCCGTGGTGCTTGCTGCCCAGCCATCCAGGGTCAAGCCTGGACAATCCGCTGCTTGCTTGCAGGGCCAGCAGCAGCAGTTTATTAACTCACCGCCGTGGTGGTGGTGGTAACGCGACGTTTGCTGCCAGTCAAGGCCTGAAGCTGTCCAAGACTCAAGCGAGTCATGGCCTCGTTGCTCACCCATTTTCGTCCATCATGGAATAGTGCCAGGACAATAAAACCGCTGGGCCTATTGGGAGGTTTGTGTTCTTCTGCTTCACTGCCAGAGACCAATCTCACCAGCCCCAGTGTGCCCCGAATATTCTCAAGACCACAATCGACCGCGGCGAGAACAGGAAAAATGGGTTCGTCTTCCGACAAGAAAGCAAATGTGCTCCTGATCGGCTCGGGGGGCGTCGGCACGATGGGGGCATATGCCTTGGAGAAAGGAGGCAAGGCCAGCGTCACGGCGGTCCTGAGATCAAACTACCCCGTCGTCAAGGAGCAGGGGTTCACTATCGACTCTCTGGAGCACGGCAAGGTCAAGAAATGGCGGCCCACGACCAGTGAGTGCTTTTCTTTCCCAGCGATCCCCAATGCCCGACATTGAACTCACCGGCTGGCTTTTTTTTTCTAGTTCGCAACACCATCCCCAACGTCGCGGAGGAGGATCTGCCCCCGTTCGACTTTGTAGTCGTCACAACCAAGAATGTCGCCGATGTGCCTCCCTTCGTGGCAGACGTGATCGCACCGGCAGTCACCCCCGGTCACACAGCCATCACGCTCTTGCAGAACGGTCTCAACATCGAGCGGCCTGTCATTGCCGCCTTTCCTACCAACCCGGTTCTCTCTGGTATCACGGTCATTGGCGCTCGTGAACACCCTCGAGGTACCATTAAGCACACCAACTATGTATGTCATGTGGTTTCTCTTGTTTTTTGTCTCTGCCCTTTGCTTTATCTTGGGGAGGAGAAATACTGACCACCGACGTCGTAGGATATCTCATTCATCGGTGCCTTTGAGAATCCCAACATCCCCTCATCGTTGTCCGAGGCCGCTGCTAGGCGCTTTGTAGAGATCTACGGGGCATGTAGCGCAGTGGACTGCAACTACGACGACGACGTGCCCTTCAACCGGTGGAAGAAGCTGCTCTACAACACCAGCTTCAACTCGGTCGCCACCATCCTCCGCATGGACACGGCCCGGATGCGCTTCAGCGAGCACGTCGTCGACGACCTGATCCGGCCCGTCATGCTGGAGGTGGTGGCGGTGGCCAGGGCCAAGGGGGTCGTGCTGCCGCCGGACCTGGTGGAGAAGATCATCACGGTGGACCTGTACGAGAGCTTCTTCAAGCCCAGCATGTGCCAGGACATCGAGAGGGGCAACTTTATCGAGTTTGAGAACATCATCGGCGAGCCGCTGCGGGAGGCCGAGGCGCTGGGCGTGCCGACGCCGACGCTGAGGGTCATCTATGCGATCCTGAAGGGCCTGCAGTTCCAGACCAAGGAGGCCAAGGGGCTTGTGGAGGTGCCGGTCAAGAGCACGCCGGAGATGAAGTATGGTCATAAGGATCATAAGTGGTGAAGTGCTTCAATTGGTACTTGACGACGATGTTGGGTAGCATTAAAAGTATTGATATGGTAGAATAGCGATGTATTGATTTAATTTGAATCTATCTACCCTCACAGTCGAGGGGTTGCGTTGACCGGATCCTAGTACGGAGGTGAGCCTTCACCAGAGCTTCTCACGTGAAAGAAAGCTTATGTTCGGCCCAAAATGTACCCCAATTGCTATGCAGCTCTCCGCGTGTGTGTTGTTGTATGTTGTATGTCGTGAAATCACTACATTCAGTTCAGGGCCACGTGATAGTGACAGCGGAGTGTACCTGGGCGACGGAAGTCAAATCCAACTGTCTGATGTTCAAAGTCTCAAAAAGAAATTAAAAAAAATAAAAAAGGGAAGAAAAACAAAGGAATCAATTGGTCAATACCGATTGTTTCACTGGCTAGACAACAAATTCATCGTTTGCAAGATGAATGATGAGAGAGTGCGGTATTGTGGTAGCTGATGTTGATGTTCATTTCATGTTCATCGTTGCATTGCAGTGTTGTCTGTCGCTCTCAAAATTTGGCCGACTGACATTTTGGAAATAAAGTCTAGGGTAAGTTTGCCAAGCGGGCTGGCTGAGTCATCAAACTTACCCTAGACTTTGTTTTCAGAATCGCAAGGTCTCCTGCAAAACATTGAATTGAGGATTCTCGAGTGGATCACTCACTTCAACGTCAGTCAATCCAGTCAAGTCAGTCAATCTTCAGGAGACAGACACCACGACGGTCTGTCTTCTCAACCTGTCGACTATCAATCGATACAGCTCTGGCACAAAAACGGATCAAAGATCACATCGTGACACAATGTTCACTTGATTCCAGAATTTCTTATTAAGTCCTTTTGCATGTCAAAATCCTTGATCGCGAGCCAGCACGACGTCTTGGACCTTAAGCGCCATGGACGGAGGGAGCCCTGATCTTGACCCACCTCCTCCTGCACACCACACACACACACACATGTAAGTGTTGGTTGGCCACACACATCACCCACTTATTCTCGCCAGTCTTCCCAAGACACGTACGTTCGTTCTCTCATCCCGCAGGCAAAAAGAACGTCGCTACCTCACTTCCCCACGGCCCGAATTCCAGGAATCCTGCCTCTGGTCCACAGTGTGATAGGAAGGAGGCGGTCCCAGGCCCGAGGCTTGACTTGCGGGCCTGGGCAGACTGGTCGCCGCCGACCGGCCCGTACCCACACGCCTCACCATCCGGCCACCGCCACCAGCCTCCTGGGCCCTGGGCCCCCCTGAGGAGGCCGCCGCCGCCGCCGTGTTTGGGCCGTTGTTTCCCAACATCGGAACAGAGTCGTTGTTATTGTTGTTGTTGCCGTCGTCGTCGTCATCATCTCTTCCTGGCGGCTCGTACGGCGGGAGTGTGTCGACGGAGCCTCGGAGCCGGAGACCTTGGAGTCTCTGTCCCGGGTCGATCCGGAAACTCGAGAGATACGTCAACGCGTTGCGTACTGTTGGGTCGATATTGGCGTCACTGAGACTCGTCGTCGCCGGGGGTATTCCCCCGCTCCGATACTGCTGCTGCTGCTGGCGGGCAGATCTGGCCAGGAAAGGATTCGGCACATGTGAACGTGCCATAGGGGGATATCGAGAGGTTGAGGGAAGCGTTTGGTGATTACCGTAAACCCTCGAGTCTTGTGATGGTGTTTGAGGTCGGGCTCTACGCCTGTTGGGGTTCTCTGGTGTGCTGAATAACTGGGCGGCGAGGTCACTCTCGTTCTGTTGCGCATACAGGAGGCCGGGCCGGGGCGCTGGGAGGTCGTCGTCGTCGTCGTCGTCCGACTGTGGCCTTTTGTCTCCTCGACAGGGTATGCAACTCATTGTTAATGTCCAAAAGATAAGTGATTTTTTGTTTCTTCTTCAAGTAAAATATCGGTATCAAGCAGTGTGCTGAGGAGGGTAGATATGTCTGTATTTGTCCGTTTCTTATGTTTGATCGACCGAGTCAGGAAACAACACATTGAGGCTGGGTCTTAGGATTCTTGACCTCTTTGCGAAGCAAAAGACCCGCCCAATGTGTTGGTTGGGAGGCGTTCATGGTCTGAAGTACGCAAAGAAGGGTCTGTTTATGAATAATTGGCTGGTATTGGTCACAGAGGTGGGAATTGCTGGCCAGCGTGGGTGAGTTTTGGCAGTGAGGCCACTGATGTCGTGTCCTCACTATTGTTGGTGATTATAATAGAATCTATGAATGATTCGACCTGTTTTACAGCAACCTCCGTGTTGCGTATGAAACTGGCCTTTCACACAAAATGGTTGCTAGAGTCTGTCAGTCGGTGTTATGCATCCAGAGTATCGGACACCAATTTTAATGGCCTTCACGATGTCTTCGAATCATTCTCTGAAGCTACCGCTATCGACCGTTTCATCACGGGTCACAAGTGTACTAATTAAAGCAAATGGAACAGGCAACAGGCCCCAACAAGGATCCACGCGAGCATTTGTATACAATAGAATGGATCATGTTGACGCAAGGTCCGACGACATAGCCATGAACAGTTAACAGCCACTAGATTAGAAGATACGAGGGCCCGTTTGATCACTGGACTTGTTGCATGCTGTGGGAATGAAAGATCATGGAATTGCAAGGTGACTGATAACATACGAGGCAGACAATGATAGTTGGGTAAGTTGTGGGAGATAAACCTCTGTTTCGAAAGGTCCTCGTTTGGAAATGTGTCCTAGTACCAGGAGCTTTACCTGGGCAAGGAATATCTCCTCGAACGTCCTCTGGTCCCCTTGAGGATGTCCATAACCAACCCAGAGAAGCCATGCTCTACAACTTCATCATATCTTCTCCGGATCGCTCAGACAAAACGCCATCCTCGTCTCCAACAGATCCTATTCCCATAACTTTGCTGTTCCCCGGCTCCGACCCCACAAGCTCGCAAGCCTCCCTCGTGCAGACTGGCCCATCCGCCCACATCGAGCAGCACGTTCCATCCAGACACACGCTCGACGGCAGCCAGGTCTCCAAATCGTCCGAGGCCTCGATCAGGAACGGCGGGCGACACCGCCAGTACCACACCGCCGTCGGTCCCCAGACGCCTTGTTCCTCGAAGTCGTCTAAGATCATGCGCGGGGGTAGGGGGGACACGGGGGAGGCGCTAGCGAACAAGTGGCCCAGGAGCAGGATGAGGATGCTTGAGAGGGTGATCATTGCGGTGGAGAGAGTTGGGGGTGAAACAAGCTTGGTAGCATCTGCTTGAGTGTTTGTCAGTCACTTGTTGTAAGCTCGTCTGCTCCAGGTCTTGATAACCCACCTCTTGACGATTTGGCGAGTCGCCGCTGCACTTCCTCCGTCTCTAGAGGCTTGGTTTTATTCCTGATGACAGAAGTTAATTTCGCATTTCCTGAGGGACAATCTGGTAGACTATTGCCCGTGGCACCCACACGTGTTGTTTGCTGTCGTGACCCTTGGCAAGGTGGGACGAATGGGTGCTCAACCTAAGTAGGTAGCAAACTTGCAGCAGGCGGGCGTACCCTGACTTCCAGGTCAAAATGCCGTAATGGGTATACTGTTGGCATTACACGAATCGAACTGCCTCACACGGAACATTAAACATGAAATTACACGGCATGGAGTTGTCCAAAGGACATACTGTTCAAGGCATAAAAACGCTGTATTCGTCCTCAACCCCGAAAAGTCCTACTTGGGGACCTTCAACTCTCAAAAGCACACATTATATACACTAGACCAACTCCCCAAGCACTCTACTCTACTCAATCTTGATGGCAACCTTTCCAAAGTGCTTCTTGTCCCACATGTACTGGTAAGCCTCCTTGGCCTGCTCGAGCGTAAACACCTTGTCGTCCACGACGGGGTGGATATCATTCGCCTCGATGGCGGCCACCATGTCCTCGAGCAGCTGGCGGGAACCGACATAGACGCCGCGGAAGGTGCAGACGTGGATGAGGCAGTCGAGGGCCGTGGTCTTTGGCTTGCCGCCGCCGAGGAAGCCGATGATGCTGATGACGCCCTCGAACTTGATGGCGGCGCAGCTCTGCTCCAGGGTGCCAGCGCCGCCGACCTCGACGATGTGGTCGACGCCCTCGCCGCCGGGGGTCAGCTTCTTGGCCGTGGCGCCCCAGTTGGGGTCCTCGACGTAGTTGATGACGTGGTCGGCGCCCAGCTTCCTCAGGGTCTCGGCCTTGGCCGCCGACGACGTCGTGGCGATGACGCGCGCGCCCGCGGCCTTGGCGAACTGCAGGCCAAAGATGCTCACGCCGCCCGTGCCCTGGACGAGGACCCACTGTCCGGGGCGGAGCGGCTTGAGGCCGTAGAGGGCGTTCCAGGCGGTCAGGCCGGCGCAGGTGAGGGTGGCCGTCTCGAGGGGGTTCAGGTTCTTGGGCGCGTGGGACAGGCCGTTCTCGTTGAAGACGCCGTACTGGCGGAGGGTGCCGTCCAGGACGCCGCCGAGGCCGGTCCCCGCGGCGGCCATGTCGACGGCGCCGAACTGGTGGCCCTGGTTGAAGAGCGTGACGACCTTGTCGCCGGGCTGGAAGCGGGACACGCGGGAGCCCACCTCGACGACCTCGCCGGCGCCGTCTGAGCCGGCTGCTACGGGGAATTTGGTGGGGAAGGGGTATTGGCCCTAGGAGGAAAACGGGTTAGTGTCTTTCTCTCTCTCTCTCTCTCTCTCTCTCTCTCTCTCG
>LKEA01000008.1:447404-463916 GCA_003795315.1 Cytospora schulzeri | reverse complement strand
CTTGGTAAGCGGGGGGAATGGGGTGACAAACCATGGGGATGATGAGGTCACGGTAGTTGAGTGATGCGCCCTGAATCTTCACCAGGACGTCGTTCTCTCCGACCTTTGGCACCTGGACATCACCGTATTCGAGACCATCAAAGCCCTTCTCGGTGCCGCTGATGGACCACTGCTTCATTGTTGAGGGAGCCATGATGATTTGTTTGTGTGTGTGATTATTGATGTGGTTTTTGGTTATTGTTAATTAAGGGTATCGTTAAAAGTATGTGATGTGATGTGATATGAAGTTTGTTTGTTACAAGTCAGGAAGAGAGGAAGCAATATCAAGAAGTTTCTACAACACAAATAGATAGATATCTGTTCAGACACGGCAGACAGAATGGAAGACGGTAGAATCATATCATTATTATCATATCCCTACTTGAAGCCCCTCCAAGCCCAATGGGGTAATCTTTCTCGAAGAGCGTCCTCCACGTTCGTGGGTTGTTTTGTTTTTGAACGGGTCAGAATCCACAATTTTCTTAAGCTCCACCCACCCATCATTTTGAACGGTGCCATGCGGCCGCAAGAGTGCGGGGTTACAACCAAATGCCAGTTGCAGACAGCAGAACAAATGGTGACGGGAAATGGGGGTGGGTGTGGGTGTGCTGCTACTCAAAAACATTACTATGTACTATGCTTGCTGTTGTTCACTGCTCCATGCTCCATGCTCCATGCTCCATGCTCCATTACGCTGTGGTGTGCTTTGCTGTGGTGTGCTGTTGTTGGTAGCTGCTTGCTGCTGACAAAAACCACTGGAGATGCCCACGTACGTACGTCCACCGAATGAATGACAGTAACGTCATTGATCTGGACAGACTTTTCCTTTTTTTTCTTATCATGTGTTACTAGTACACAAATAGCAGGAGGGGTTTGCCGAATGAAGTTACTTAAGTAATCATACTCCATAACTTCATTCATTTCTCCTCAGGGGGGATAAACACATTGCAGTTAGTGACCACACAGCAGCTTGACTCTGTCAGGTCAACTGGTCTGTCTGTCTCGTCTGTTCTGTTGTGTGTACACTGTCAGTAACTAACTTGTCAGTACTTGTCTCTGTACTCGACCCTTTAAAATGCCATTGTTGCGTCATCAAGTGGGGATCCCTTGACAGGACTGACAAGGATCACTATTTAAGCTTCTTATGTAAGCATTCAAATGAACATGGGAATGTGATTCCTGATTCGTAAATTCCTGCATCCGAGTCCGAGGGGAAGAGAGATGGGGATGTTTGTTCGGCCGAGACAATCAATTGGTGACGGTAGTAACGGAGTAAACAAATATCAGGGGTAATCATTCATCCCTTGTCATGTCTAGGTAAAAAACTATGACACCTTCCTTGTGCAACTTGATCTTCACCACGTATTGCTGACCATCTTTTTGTTTTGGTATTTCCACTGAAGTGGTGATTTCTATTTGGTCAAAGGCTCTTTCTTGATGCTGACCATCGAGGGATTGCCCATATGCCATGGATGCCATGGCGCACCATGACCACCCCTGTCTAAGTCTATGTCCATCTTATAAAATAATTCTCAAACGCTTTAGTAGTAAACAGTATAAAAAGAAGAGAGACAGAAATTCATATCATTGATGTCTCTCTGGTGGGGGTACCACGACAACAGCAAAGAAGCCGCCTAGCCTTTATTTCTGCTTGCCGACGTACTGGCCACCGTCACGGATGCCCATGAGGTTGCCCTCCCTGATGTTCTTCATCGTCATGGCCGTGATGATGGCCGCGCCGATCCCGGAACCGTCCTCGGCCGGGGTGAGGGTGATGGGGTCCTCCTCCCGGTCCACGGGCCACTCGAGGATCTCGCCCAGGGCGTCCTTCCACCTGGCCTTGAACTTGGGGTGCTTGTTGGCCACGCTGCCGTCGGCCGCCACGTGGCCCTTCTGCACGCCCTTCTTCCGGCAGATGGCGGCGATGCCGCAGGCGCAGAGCCGCGCCCCGCGGATGGCGATGACCTCGGCCACCAGGCGCGCGAACTCGACCTCCTCCGCCGTCGGCTTGAAGCCCAGCGTCGCCTGGAACAGCGTCTTCCTGTCCTCGAGCGGGTCGTTCTCCAGCGCCGAGAGGAAGCCCGTGTCCAGGGAGTACGGGTCCCTCAGCTTCTGGAGGTTCTGGCCCTTGAAGATGAGGCCCCTGTCGTGCACGTCCACGATGGCCAGCCGGAAGATCTCGCCCAGGTACAGGCCGGCGCTCATCTTCTCGAAGGCCTGCTCGCCGGGCTTGGGCGACTCCTGGTCGATCTCGATGTCGTATTTCGTGCGGGGAAGCACCCTGTGGGAGTTGTCGAAGGCGCCGTACTCGCAGTTGATGGCGACCGGCAGTTCTGGTGCCAGCCCGGAACCGGCGATCTTGGGGATGGACCCGACGTTCTCCATGTAGGCCGCGTTGCAGCCCGTGCCGAAGATGCCCCCGATGATGGTCTCGGGGTCGTTGTATGCCGAGGCGATCATGGCGCCCACCGTGTCGTTGATGAGGGCTACTATCCGGACGTTCACGCCCCGCTTGGCGATGGCGTCGCCGAGTTGGATGACCACGTCCTCGCCCTCGATACCCTTGATGTCGAAGCCCTTAGTCCAGGTCACAAGGGTACCCCGGTCGATGTAGTCCTGCTGCACTGGGTAGGAGAATGTGAAGCCGAGCGGCAATCTGGGAGCGCCGAAGTTAGCATACAGGTCTCCTGATATTTCCTTGACTCTGGGCTGGTGGTGTTTTTTGTTTTGTTTTGACTTACGGCTCGTCATCTGTGCCCTTCAGGTCATGCTTGATGAGGAAATCGCTCAGCGAGTCCGCAATCAGGCCCCACAGCTCATCAGCAGTGCCCGTCTTGATGTGCTTGGGCAGCTTGTAGGTGTCCTGCAGCACTTCTGTGTTGTGGTCTTGGCCCTTCAGGGTGATCCAGCAGACTCGCAGGTTGGTGCCACCAAGGTCAATGGTGAGGTATTGACCTTTCTCGTGGCCGGATGGGAAGCCGAAGACCCATGTTGGGTACATGGCCTGCGTTTGCTGTTAGTTCAAGGGGTTTCTTGGGACTTGGTATAGAATGCCACCAGACAGAAGACGGCTAGGTGATTAACTCAGTGCTTACAATGTTCTGTTTTGGCTTTTTCAGGCCAGCGTCGAGCTCGTCCTGGAAACGGCTGGCAATCTCCTTGAGCATGCCGGTTGTGACGGTGAACGAAGCCTTCATGGTCTTGAACTCCTCGTCGAGTTCTGGCGTGAGGGGGACCTCGGATCGTAGTGTTGGGTCCTCCTTCTTGCCCAGGAATGAAAGGGCCTGCTTCACGGCCTCAGGCCGGGGGACGGGAGCAATCATCTTGGATTGAGTTGTGTGTGTGTGTGTATGTGTATGTGTGTGTATTGGCAATAGAGGTGAGGTGAGGTTGCAATATTGCCGTATTTGGTAATGGTGATGGGTTTGCAGAAGGTTGGATGAATTTGGATATTGGTATCACAAGAAAAGGACGAGATTAGTACCCCGTTTGGAAGAAGAAGAAACGTCAGTACACAGTAGCGGGAAAAGAATGTCGACTACGAGACAGAAAAAGGCGATGATCTATGGGAGTGAAGAAACTGATCTAGACTGTCTCTATATATGCCTCAGAGTCAGAGAGGAATGTTCTACTCAACTTGCCTTGCCTACTAAGTAACTAGCGAGTTGAATTGAGTGGGTTTGTATCTCAACGCATCCGTATTGCTGCCAAGGTACGAATTTCGTTACTTCGTCTAAGCAGGCTTTCTTTCTTCACGTTGACGTCACACCAAAGTTGAGGCGCAAACCGGCCCAACAGAGCTGCTCCAGGAGCTATTTGGGGATCCACATGGGGTCATATCAAGCCTTGACCTTGTCTGGGTTATTGCTTGCAACGGTGCAAACATTACTTAGTCACAAATCAATTGGATGACATGGGAGAGAGTCTTTGGGTCTTTTGCTCCGGGGTGGGTGACCCACTAACCCACGAACTTTGAAGCTATTCCAGCGAACCATTGCGGGGTGAAGAGGGGGGGAACCAATTGAGATTTCAGCGAGATAAAGCTCGGCCACTATACCTACATACCTCTTATTAGATTACCTAGGTAGGTATATTACTGTTTATTAAGTACTTTTGTATGATTGCACGTACCTATCTGGGTATACATACCTACTTGGGTAGATATGGTCTCAACCTTACATCACACCTCGACCTGTGTTGTTCTCCTGCTGCTGCTGCTGCTTGGGCTTACTGCGGCAGAGCCTCAACACTCCTGTCAGGTCAGGCCTGTGTCAGAGTCAGTCGAGACCGTTGCATCCATCTCACTGCTCCACTCTACCTCTACATAGTAAAGTACATAGTACAGTTGGTTGCAGTGACAACACTTCCTGTTCCTTCTCCTTCCACTCGCCCTCTCATCGAATCAAATGAATCTAGATGAATGACATTCGTCTGTAGTAATAATGAGGCTGTCTTGAACCCCGCCTAATGTTTCCCCCCCTATCCAACCTCGGAATCAACCGGAATTGTTACATAGTACGTTCCTCAAAGCGGACCCCCGTTGAGGCTCTTCCAGGGCTGTGCAAGGGGTACTAGTGCCGGTATTTACGCGCGATTTAAAAAAGAGCCGCATCATTCTTCTTCTTCTTGAGATGGGGAAAAGACCAGTTCCCGGGAAATGGGATAAACTCCGGGGTGATTTTTGGAAAATGTATACGCCATCCCGCAACCAATCGATCCCATCATTTCTCCACGACCAACGGGATCTAGAACCTTGAAAAAGACCTGGGGTTTGCTAGGAACTCTGGGGCAGAGAGAGAGAGAAACGTTCCATGATGTAGCACGTAGACTAGACTACCGTCCTCCCTCATGTGACTGACTATGTACCCAGGGTGCCTGACCATCATGCCGCCTCACTGGCTCACTGGTTGGTTCACTGTCACTGGCTCACTGGCCATCATCATCAAGGCCCAACCCGCCGATCTCCCAAGCAGCCGCCGCAAGGAACAGATCGCCCTCCCCCCATCTCTTGCCAATCATCTGCATCCCGATCGGCAGCTTCTCCCCCTCCCCCAAGCCACCATCACCACCACCATCTTCCCCAGTGCCTCTTCCCCAGCCGATAGGCATCACCAGCCCCGGGTGACCCGTAAGATTAAACGCGCAAGTGTTCCACGTGTTCCCCAGCGCTAGCCTCGACTTCTCCATGACGCCAAGCCCAGGGCTGGGATGCCTCATTCCCACCGTGGGGTTGGCCGGCGTGATCAACACGTCGTACCCCTTCTCCAAGGCAGCATCATACGCGGCGCGCAGCTCGTGCACGTGCGTCACCGCCTTGCCCCGCGCCGCAAGCGGGAACCGCTGCCTATCCCGCCTCATAAACTCCCCGCAGAGTAGGTTGTCCACCACCGTCGGCGCCGCCCTGTTCACGGCCTCGTACCACTCCCCATCGCGCGGGGGCGGGTCCGTGTCGGGCAGCGGCCAGCTGAGACCATCCGCCGGCTTGTTGTGGAGGAACACATCGGGCATGTCGGCACGGCACGCCGCGGCAAAGATCGTCGCCGCCATCGCGTGGAGCGGGATGCTGACATCCTCGACCGTGCCGCCCAGCGCGGCGAAGCGCTGCCCCGCGGCCCTCACGGCAGACGCGACCTCGGGGGTGAGCTGCGGGGCGTCCCAGGCCTCCCTGATCAGGCCGATGCGGAGACCCCTGGCGCCCGTGGTGGGCGTCCATAGCCCCGCGGCCCTGCGCGCCTCGACGGCCCTGTCCAGGAGCTCGTGGTACCGGGGCACGTGTTGGCGCAGTGGCGTCTCGGGCGTCATGCGTGGGTCCAGGCCGTCCCAGCCGGCCAGGACCGAGAGGAGGAGGGCCGTGTCGCGGACCGAGCCTGCCATGGGCCCGCAGTGGTCGAGGATGGAGTGTAGGGGTACTAGGCCTGTGTAGGGGACGAGGCCGTGGGTCGGCTTGAGGCCGTAGATGCCTGAGTATGCTGCTGGCTGGAGAGATGGGTTTGTGTGTGTGAGTACATTGTCGTCAGGCACTCCTCCTGTGAATGTGAATGACAGGGATGGGGCACGTGGACCAGCTTACCAGGCGGATACTGCCTCCCTGATCTCCACCCACCGCGAGGTCAACGCCTTCGCCCAGGTCGTCGGCTTCGATCGTCCCTGAAGTCTTGTTATTTCTCCGTTCTCTCACACTCTTGATCGCAACCAACGCCGCGCTCCCTGAACTGCTGCCACCAGTCTCATGACCCTTGACCCAGGGGTTTTCGACCGGGCCCGTGGCACTGGTAAAGCTCAGTGCAGACATGCAGTAGTTCTCGCAGGTGGACGTCCCGATGATGGTGCCACCGGCCTCTAGCACCCGCGAGACGACGGGTGCGTCAAAGGTCGAAATGGGGTAGGGCTTGTCCCTGGATAGGTGAAAGGGTTGGGTGCCAAGTGTCATGGGCAGCCCCGCCACTGACACATTGTCCTTGTAGGCTATCGTCTTGCCCGTCAGAAGGCCCTCGCCTGTCGGTTTGATGACGGTCTGTTAACCCTCGGTTTTGTTAACCCTGATAACTTGCCCCACTCCGCCCACGGAGTATAATAAGTATGGTCTTGGACGGACGGACGGACATACCCTGTGACTCCATGCATTCAATGGATTCTCCGATGGCTGAGGCACCGTGTACGTCCGCCCGTTAGTGTCGTCTGCAATGAGCGGGTGATGGTATGCCGGCATGGCTTGGACAGTGTCCACGGCGGAGACGACGCCGCGGAGGAGTTCCAGGTAGTCCTTTTCATCTTGAGGTTGGATTGGGAAACCCAAGGAGGCGGCGAGCTCTCGGAATGCCTCTGTCGACACAGTGGTCCTGAGATCAGGGTCAGCAAGTTGCGAAAAGAGGGGTAACCATTTTCAAACGCTTACTTGACCGGATCTGCGCCTTCGACTTCTTTGGACATCTTGAAACGCGGGATCGTGATGTGGATTGTGAGTGGGTGGATGGGTGGGTGGAGGATCTGCGAGCTTGAGGGTTCACACGTAAAGATTCAGCCTGCGTACCTACCTTTAAGTGATAAGTAGGCGAATTATCAACATATATTGACGCCGGCATCATTGATTTATACCAGATCGACAGACTGAACACAGGCAGGCCCCTTTCATGGTTGCCCAGGCGATTAGAGAGAAACTAAGGAATAGTACGTGCATATCTGCATCACAACCCCGCCTCTTCCATGCGACACGGCTGGTGTGTTAATGCAGAGGTACGATAAGAGAGTGCTACTACCATCCCATGGATTATGAATTCCAAATTATACATAATCAGCAAAGCTTGGCCTATGGCAAGACTCCATCATGATTCACTAATTAATGAGACATCTGTCGTGAAACTATGAAGAGCGCCAAACATGGGATGCGACATTGACATTGACATCTGAAGAACCACCATATATATCTTATATTATTGGAGTGCTCACATGACTGAACCTCCAACATGATTGGCCATAATTCTTTCGTACATCAGATCAATACCCACCTCCCAACGTTTGTATCCATATCGACTCTTCCTGGTCACTTACTTCCTAGAACGGAATCTTCCCACTTGCCCTCGCCTCCGCAAGCATCTCGTTGTAAATCATCAGCTTCTCCTCAAATTCAGCAACAGCTTCGGAAACAGCCCTCTTCGTGGAGTCTTTCCCACCGAAAATCTTGACAGCAGCATGATAAGCTTCCGCAAGGGCGTTGCAGATAGTCTGGAAATACTCGGACGAGCACTGGTGTTTGAGACTAAGTAATTACCAGAGAGACTTAGTCGACCTCACAAACCATATATCACATATTGATCGGGACAGGGGAATCGTGGACCTACTCTTTCAAGAAGTTTGCGTCAATCGAGGCCTTCGCCGCCTTGGTGAACCGGTGCTGGTGACGGTAGTTGAGGTAGCCAAAGTCGTGGCGGTTACATGCCGGCTCGAACTCGAAGCCCAGAGGGTTGTCAAGTGCGAGGGTGCACCCGTCCGAGTACCATATCACGATCGGGGGGTCCTCGGCAGCGCGGTAGGACATGAAGTCGTCGAGAGAAGTCTCGAAGAGATACTTGTCGGTGATGGCCTCGACTTCGTCCGGGAGGGACACGGAAAAGCCCAGAGTAATAGCTGGCAGCAGCGAGATCGCACATGCGATACCGGAGGAGAACTTCATCTTCTCACTAGTTACGGAAACCTTGCTCTATGGTAAGTATGAGTGACAATGAAACCAGGACGGCACAGTGCTGCTAGGGGACTGGCCAACATCTGGCGGTGAGGGCAGGATTCGAAGTGATCAAGTGATACTGAAGAAGATATGGGATCGCTGTCACACCAAGCTCTGGACGGGGCACCAGGACACTCACGGGCATCCTTATATTTTGTTGGACACGTCAGTAAGTTGGAATGAGCCTGTGCACCGATGAATGGTCATAAAGTTAACACTAACGATGCTTTGTAGTAGTGTCATGCTCGAGAGCGGCTGATAGTGGCATCTGGGACGAACGGCGGTGTTCCATGTGCTAGTTGACCATCTACTATACTATCCGTCGAGCCGTGTCAAAGCATCTCATGTGTCAAAGATGCTGCAATGTATGTATGACCCAGAATGTGTTTCTGGTGCTCTCAGGAACCTCGATGGACACTGTGTAACGCTCTGTCGAAGAAGTAGTAATTATTATTTTATGTCCCCATCCGTATTCAGAGTTGAGAAGATGAGTATTCTAATTAAATCGCTCTGGCAAAGATTCCGTCGCCTTCGCCTTCTCATTAACAATATCCTTCAAGGCAAGTGTAAGCGCCTTATACCGGAGCCCGACCTCCTCCAGCTCCTCTTTCGAGAAGATGTCAAGAATATTCTCAAACCCGTCAGGAGCCCTGTCCTCCACCATCTGCAACAACGAATCCGGCCCCGTGGCCCGGTTCACCCTGACGATCTGCGCAGTGGCGGGGAGCCTCTGGTCCTGGTACCCAGTCAGGGCAGCAGCCCAGTCCGGCCGCTCCCTGCCCATCTCCTTCTCAATGAACCCACCCAGCGTCTCGGCATCAATAATAGCCTGCGTCGCCCCGTTCGCCCCCGTCGGGTACATGGCGTGCGCGGCGTCACCCAGCAGCGTCAGCCGGCCAAAGCTCCACCTCTCCACGGGCTCGCGGTCGCACATGGGGAACTCGAAGACGCAGTCGTCGGGCGTCAGGTCGATGAGCTCCCCGGGGCGCAGGCCCCCGGGCCCGCACACCCACTTCTCGAACGGCGGCGCAAAGGTCGACTTCTCCACGCGCGCGGTCCAGTCCGACCGCACGGGCGGCGTGGCGTCCCGGGCGACGTCCTCCTTGGAGCGGGTGCGCAGCTCGGCGATCCAGTTGACCAGGGCCTTGCCCTCGGGCCCGCGCGGGCCGGTGATGGGGTACACGATGAAGCGCTGGTCTGCGTTGCCGCACCAGTTGAGCGGGATGTCCCACAGCCTGGGCTCTGTCGTCTCGAGGCAGCCGCGCCAGAGCATCCTGCCCGAGTAGAGGGGTGGGCCCTCCTGTGGGTAGAGCAGGCGGCGCGTGGCGCTGTTGATGCCGTCGGCGGCGATGAGGAATGCGCCCGTCATGCTGGGGATCTGTGCGGGCTCTGTGGACTCCCGGCCCCTGGTGAAGTGCGCGGTGATCCCGTTGTCGTCCTGCTCGAAGCTCGTGAACACGTGGCTCAGGTGCACGCGGTCCTCGCCGATGCGCTCCTTGACCGCGTCCAGGAGAAGCATCTGGAACTCGCCGCGGTGGACCGAGTACTGGGGGATCGTGTAGCCCGCGTGTCTCCCCAGCGGCTCGGAGAGGATGTGGTTCCCCAGGCGGTTGAACATGCGCAGCTCCTTGGTCTCGCGGCCGATCTTTTCGAGCCGGGGCAGGAGGCCCCAGTTCCGAAGGATGAGTACCGCCGACGGCTGGACATTGATGCCGACACCGAGGGCCCGGATCTCCCTGACGGCCTCGAAGATGTGTATGTCCTTGAACCCGAGGGCGTGGAGGGCGAGTGCCGTGCTCAGGCCGCCGATTCCTCCGCCGATGATGATGATGGGTGCCGAAGTAGGTGACATGACTGGACCGTTGGATGGTATAGGTATAGGTGGTTCAGCCTTCAGCGACAGGTCGGTATTTAACGTCTTCCAGGGGAGACGGTGAAGGAGATCCTGGGAACATTATGTGGCGAAGAGGACACGAAAGTCGCGCTTCCCCCTGGATCCACCTCATTTAAGCCATGTTTGTGTGGGCCCGGACTCAGAAGTTATCCGGAAGACTTGCGTAGTGGGACCAAACTAGAATGGCAATCAGGATAGTCATATATGCTGTAGTTGTTATGACAACGACGGTGTTGGCAAGACTCGTCCGTGATGGAACCCTGGAAGGCCTGGTACCACATTGTTATTTTTTACATCTGACTTCAGGAGACTGCCACGAGGCTTACCAGTTGAGGCATATTCTTATCGACCAGCCATCTGCCTACCTAGATACCTAGGTAGATATGTGTAAGTGTCGGTCTCTTGGTTTCCTTGCGTTGTTATCTGACATCTCGGTGCACATATGTGTCCCCATACTCTCATCTCCATCAGTCAGACGGGTCGTATGATAGCTGCTAATATCCATTAATACAGGCAGCTTCACGGGGTTGTGGGAACCTGGAATTACTGAGGCTTCCTATGGCGAGTCTTGTGCCCCAGTCAGATGTTGGCTGACTTTTCCTACGTGTTCCAAAATTAGCTAGGTATTAATTGATTGCGGATGATCATGGTATTGCAACATCGATTTGTGACACACGTTGCAAGACTGTTTAGGTTCAAATTGTTCTTTGAAAGGTGTTCCAGTGTTCCCACTGTTGAGTTATGACGCTCCTTCCGTGTATCTGTCTAGAACGGGATCGCTTTGGTCTTTCTCAAACCTTCCAAGGTTGTGTGAACTAGCCGCTGTCTGTTGGTCTGTGTGTTAATTAATAATTAACAACCTTGGAACTTACTTGTAAGTACTTAAGTACCTAGCCAAGTAAGTATCCTGTCTACCTGCCCGTCTGCTCGCCTGTTTCTTCATCGCACTACCAAAATCAGTCTGTGATCGTATTTGTGCAGTCACAAACGGTAGCCAAGATGCCAAAGCGTAAGAGAGACGCAAGAGACGCAAGAGACGCAAGAGACGCAAGAGACGCAAGAGACGCAAGAGATGTGTTCAAAGGCGCATGGTACGACACCCCTCGTTATACTGATTTGAGGATACATCGGGATAATGTGATCCCCTCGATACTCGAAATAATCCGGACGGCAGTCTTTTCCATCTACCACAATCCTACGGCTTCCAACATCAAGCACAGCAAGGCCCTCATTGAGAGAAAGCTGGGACATTTGCAGAGGAGTTTTGGTTTGATCGGAAAGTCAATAGTTGGCAGTAGGTAAGTTCACTTTGTCTTGTTGTGCCCTCCCAGGGCTGTCCGCAATTACAGTACCCCTTCCCCCTGGTCCCGACGAAGAGAGTCTTCCTCGGTATCAGCTGTCTGTCGACGACGCCGAAAACTACAGGAAGACCTTAGAATTTACAATCATCTTTGCCCTGAAACCTCAAGGTTATTTGTTGTTCAGTATACTGACTGGATAATCGAAATAAAGCGATGTCCCCCGCTGGGAGCAGATTCCAGGTCTTGTTGATGTCGTTCGTATCGAGTGGGACGCTTTCAACTTCCAGCAATTGTACCTTCCTGATGAACTAAAACTTCCTACATTCTCTCTCGACCGCAAACTCTCTCGTGGCCAGCAGCGCTCAGCACCCCATCCATCTTCTCCGGTGAAGCAGCTTCACAAGCGCCCAGCAACCGCGGCAGCATTCCTGCATGGGCCTCGCCTACAAGTGGGACGGATCCAAAAGTCGAAGGCAACACCAGAGTCTTCGGTGGCGACATCAGGCCGTCTTCAATTCCCGGTGGGACAGGTTCAAAAGCCAGTGGCGCCACCAGTCGGTCACTACCTTCAAGCGAGACAGATCCAAGAGCCGGCGGCAGTGGCATCGGGCAACCCTTACGACCTGCAATCAGGACAGATTCAAGGGGATTCAGCACACACTATGCCAGCAGTGTTACCACCTCACTTTCCTTCACCGATGCGACAGGTCCAGAATATTTCAGCTCGAACAGCGGCGGCATACCTACCCCGCCTTGCACTGCTAGTAGAGGAGGTTCAAAAGCAGGTCCAAGAGCAGGTCCTAGATATGGTCCAGCGGCAAGTTCAGGAGCAAGTCCAGCATCGCATGACACTCAGAATGTCGACAGCATCCACACTGAGCCTTGCATCTTCCGTGGGACAGGGCCAAAACCAAGTGGAGGAGCGCGGCACACCGGCACACCGCCCAGGTAAGCCCATTGATCTTACCAAGTTGGATAAAGTACTAAACAGTCATTTTGTATTGTTAGCAGCGATCAAGATCGAGAACATCGCCCAATCGTCTCAGTTGCATGATGGGGGGTGGTGAGGGCGGTAAAGACGAGTTGGGCCTTGTGAATCTGCTCCTACAGTCGACACCGAACAATGATTACTTAGCTCGGGAGCTTGATTTTTGCCAGAAGTTTGTCAACCGGATACTAGTTCAGAGCCGGCTGGTAAAATAATACCGGTAGACTAGTTGGTGGTGGAGACGCCTTATATATAGGATATCTCGCCGTATTTGCGGCGAGTCCCAGAGGATTGAGGATTATGGTAAACTGCTATTTTGAAATCGGATATTGCTACTACGACTATGCAATTACAACAAAGTTTTTGGATCTTATACGCAATACCTAAAAGCTACGCGCTACAAATTGCTTAGGTACTTGAAGTAGTTGTGTGGGTAACTTAAACTATAAGTGTGTTCCAACCTTGAACCAGGGTCACTCTTGAGCTTGGAAAACCTCTATACCAGTGAATCCTTCCACAAGGTAGCAACAAGGCCATTGAGTGCCCAAGAACAGTTTCCTGTTGTAAATACCCAGCTACTTTGCAAAAGTAACTTGTGGGAATACCAACCTTCCTCCAACCTCCGAGATCCTTCAGAAACTCCATGCTTTTCAGAATTAAGCAAACACATGTCCTCATACCATTCGAGCTCTCAATCCATCAAAATGCCATCCAGCGTCGCCATTATTCTGTTCATCGGTGGCATAGCCATGTTCTGGCTGTACTTTCGCATCTCACTCGACCAGTCCTCCGTCCCTGACAAGGCCCAAGCCCAGGCCTCTGTCGACGAGTATGGGGAAGTCTTGTCAGAAGAGGATGATGAAATATTCCAAAATGCAAACGAGACACGCCGTCAGAATCGCCTCGAGGAAGATTTCATGGTTCTGGACTGTTGGGACAGAGGTATGAAGCCCCGCTCACCCAATCATCTAATCAGTATTCAGATCACATCACTCACGCGTGTCAAACGTCCCCCGCTGGGTACAGTGCTAGAGATCGGCCTCAGAACCTACGCGACGGGACAGAGCACCAAGGAAGACGGGGACGTACTGAACGCCTGGGCGATAGAGCTCTGCCACGACTTTATCAACCGCGAGAGGCGAGCCGCCGGACTATCCCCTCTCGCCAGCCGCGGGTGCCGTTATGACTGGGAGCACTGGGAATTCGCAGGGCCGCTCGTCAAGCTGTTTTGGGACTTTACCCTGTGTAATTTGATGTCTCCCCACTCGTTTGTTGTCTGTGTTGCAAAGGAGCCATGCTGATGTTTCGGGGGTCTACAGGTGTCATTGGGAAGGTCCTCCAGCATGACCGGTCCGCGGCCACGAGCGAGGATGTATACGAGGCGGACGCGGAGCTCAGAGCGAAGGGGTACTGGGGCCGCGTCCTCATGTGGCCGTTCCCACGGGGAGGAGACGGAGACGGAGACGGAGACGGAGAGATGTTCGACCGACACCTTCGAGGGGCCGGACGCAGGGTCTCGTCGAGTGGCTTCAGACTGCGCTCGCTGAGTTGCCCCGCTGTTGTGTCTCGCGAGGACTTCAGGATCGTGGAGGCTTGTGCGTGTTGGAGGGACGAGTGTCCATACAGGGAGAAGATGGCCAGGAACTATGGAACTGATGTGGACATGTTGGATGAGTGGCGGAAGCTGGAAATATGAGAGGGCAGATGGTCACGCCATGGAAACGCGGTTGATCTGCAAGCAAGGAACAGCTGGTCTTACACAATTACTGGAAGTATAAGATATCTGGATAAAGTAGGGCCCGTGGCTCCCAGGCAGCCGGCTGATAACTACCTAAGTGGCTTCATTACTTGTGCGGAAATTGGGCGTCCTGTGTTTGTCACGCTGGGGGGGGGGGTGCTGCCCACAAATCCTGCCTGGGCACAACCTGGGGATCGATGCACTAGAGGACTGTGGAGAAGTCAAGGTCTCCTTGCAATAAGTATTGCATGGCCGAATATATTCTCATGTGCTCATTACGCGTTACTTCCATTCATCTCATTACTCCGTGGCCGTGGCTATGATCTATCAGGCTCTGCCTTGAGGATAGAGATGGCGTAACTCTTTCACTTTCGACAATTAGATACTCATCCAACCCACTGAGGGTCGCCCGCTGAGGATTGACATCCCCAAGTGGGATTCCCGGCTGCTCCCTCGGTTTGCTTGCACAGCCTTCGCAATACTTGAGGTCTTCCCTCTTCGAGATGAAGAAACGATCCACCGACAGGACATAGATCTTCCAGATGGCCTGCAGCAACACCAGATCCGCGACCAGAATCGACACTATCAATGTCCCGGTCGTCTTCAGTTTTGGAACCTGGCAGATATAATTCGTCTCCAGTACCGAAGGATATATTTGCAACTCAGTATTGTTTGTCGTGGACTGCGAGGCCACAAATGGGGCCAGAGACGTCACTTTCCTCCTCAAACTCCAAGCCCACGCCGACGTGATGGTCTCATTTACCACGCTCATGTTGGCCGTCAGACTCTCCAGAAGGTCTGGGTGGGACAGCATATTCGGCATGGCGTCATCGTCACGGCCCATATCAGCCAGGACCGTGAACCACATCCCCTTTCCCAACACGCTCATCGGCTGCCACACGCTCGGCACGGGTTTCTGGTGAGTGGTGCCCTGGGCGAGCACAGACAGCGTGTTGTCGTCGCAGAAGTCGGTGTTGTGCTGGATCCCGGTCGAGTTCAGAGGCATGAGCCAGCACGCACTGGCCCTGATGAAGTCCATATCCTCGAGATCGTCTGCCGTGGCGGGCTCGGGCAGGTGGTCACGGTTGAGCGTCACCGCAAAATTGTAGTAAGGTTTGTTGGAGTGCACATTTTCATCAAAGTATTTCATGACCACTTCTGTCCAATACAACCTCATGATGGAGTCCCCCCAGTATAAGCTCGCGAGATTGGTGGCATTGGCGCCCAGGAACAAGCAAGTCTGAGCACTCTGTTCAGGTTGGATGGGGTCGTATGTAGTCACCAGCTCGACATAAGTAGGCCCCTCCGGTCTGTTCACAAGACAGACGACGGTCGCGGTCATAGTGGCCCCGACCTGCGTGAGCGCAGCTTGACCTGCTGTCAGGTCGGATGAGATATCGACCTGGATCGAAGACACGTTGCAGTTGCTCAGAGGGTTGTTATAGTACACCAAAGAGCCTAGTTTCATTTGGTTTCCGAGTTGGTCGTATCTCCACACCGAGACCAAGGTGTACAGAAGAGCCGTTTTGTTCGTGTACAGGCCGGTTTGCAACGGCATGGTCGCTGCCGCGCAACTTGCCCGGGTGCTGGCGAGCCATGTCGGCCAGTTGGCGAACCAAGTCGAGTCTGACAGAGTTTTGTTCGGATCCGTGGAGGTGATGGCAGCCAGCTCGTAACCTGAAGCTGCGACATTCAGGAAAGACACGAGTACCGTCGCGATTATCCCGCCCACAACTGTCACAGGGGTGAACCACCGGAACGGGTAAGACCGAGTGAGGTTGTACTCGAATAGCGACTCGTGCCGGGCCATTGTTATTAGTGATGTCCTGTGCCTCCAGGACTTACTTGTTAATCGTAGATAAAGAGCCTTACATTCGCCTGGGGAGCTCTGTAAAGGGGAGTCGAGGAGGTAAGCTTCTGTCACGAAGAGTGCAAAAGCGATCGCCAATGCTTGTGCATCGACTGACCCCTATATTGCAACAGATTTCGACAGTTCTCCGTCGTAAGCTGAATTTGGGTGCAAGCTGGGGGCGCCCTGTAGAACTGAGCTGGGGGCTGGTCCTCTACGGTGAAACCTTTTCTTCGACCCATCGTGTATTTTTGGTGCACCTGAGTGCATCGGCTGGGGCTGCAGATAAACGAGTTTCATGACTTGAGCATCGTGTGTTTGCGGGCTCCAGCTTCATCGCTGAGTCTCGTGGACACGATCCGGCGGATATGGAAGCATTGACGGAAATGGTTGAGGACGATGAGACGTTGGACAGTTAAGCGATGATGACTGTAATACAGAGCTGAGTTCCATGGCGCGTACTTCGTTGTGCCTTTTGGGGG
>LKEA01000008.1:425259-447389 GCA_003795315.1 Cytospora schulzeri | reverse complement strand
TACGCACCCTAACCCTGTACAGTGCCCCCAGTCAGATGATATCCTGACCAGTCCTGAGATTCCTCAACATCTCATTCTGTGCTACGCGTAGCACAATATCAAATTTTGCTACAATTCCCTCGTTCACAAAGACAGCAATGGCACTCACCATGCCTCGAGACCTCTCAACATTGCCGTCAAAGCTTCCCACGGTCCTCATCACAGGTGCCTACTCCGGACTTGGCCGCGCCTGCTTCCAGCATTTCGTCGGACTTTCCGACGGGAATGGCACATTTCAGGTCGTAGGAATCGATCGGCAGCCATGGACAGATGGAGAAGGCAGCACACATCGCAGCTATTCCCACGGTCGTCACTCTGTATACGTGCAGCTCGACGTCACCTCGCCGGCCGAGGAGCTACGGGCCTTCGTGCGCAGCTGGATAGGCGAGGAGACCCCGGTATATCTCGTCATCCACTGCGCCGGCGTGCGCGGACTGGTCCCTAGTGTTGAGTTGAAAAAGTCGGACGACGTGGCGACGGCCGAGACGTTGGAGGCCATGGACGTGGTGACGATGATGAGGACCTTCGAGATCAACGTCACGGGCACTTTCAACGTCTTGACGGCGATATTACCCAACTTGCGCCTGGCGGCGGCACGGGAGGACCTCAACGCCCGGGTGGTGATCATGTCGTCTCGCATGGGCAGCGTGGCGGCCAACGACAAGGGGGGTGGGTATGCGTACCGGGCGAGTAAGGCAGCTCTGAATGCGGTGGTGAGGAGTATGAGCATCGATGTGCCGGGCGTCTTCTTTGCGCTGGTTCATCCGGGGAGGGTAGAGACGGGTTTGGTGAGTGTGAAGGAGGATGGGGCTTTTAGCTGTGAGGAGAGCTTGAAGACTTTACTGCCCATGATAGATGGTTTCGGGAAAGGGCAATCGAAGAATTTGTGTTTCGTGGACCGCTTTGGAGAGGACATCCCGTGGTAGAGACATGATTATGATCTGTTATGAGGAAACCAAAATTTCCAGGTGTCAAAACATGCGTCTTGAGAGCATGACCCCTGACCTCCCATACATGTCCTAATCGAGATATCAAGTAGTCGAGTGGTCGGGTAGCTAAAGTAAGATATCTCTAGGTAGTAAAGTTGCGTGGTGGTATACTGTGGTGGCTAGGTATCAATTTGGCTCAGGATACAGATACCCATGTTTACACATTCCCAGTAATTATCCGTGCCGATGTTATTGCCTATAACTCTCAAATCTGAACCTGGAAGCGGTCGAACACGATGATGAGGTTGACAACGATGTTGATCTGATGTGGTGAAATACAGGAATAACCCTAACCCTTCTCCACATGGCCTCACCTGACACTCACCCCAGGTGCCATCCCCAACTGGGGCAAGCAGGGCTCGGGTTAGGCAGGCACGCAGGCACGTTGCAGACTGCGGTACCTAGGTAGTTCCGAGGTTCGTACCTACACAATACCACAGTACCGACCTACCTAGGTAGGTACTTCAGTAGGTAGTGCAGTGCAGACCTTGAGTGATCATGCATGCAAGCGCCCAAGTTGGCTCGAGCCAGGTGGTTAGGCAGGGGCAGTAGCCCTGCCTGCATGACATACATCTGCCTACTAATTACCACTTAGTACGTACATTCGTAGTAACTGCTTCTTCCTCTCCTCTTCTTCAACAACTTCTTCTTCCACAGGCTGGCTTCATCATCTGGCCGGTCGTCGATCTTCTGTTGTTAGTCTTTTATGGTTTGGTGAACCAGCCATTGTGCCTTTCCAAGGCCATTTTGAATTATTCCAATAATCCGTGACCACCGATCGTATCAATTCAAACACACTCGCGATATACTTCCACTCTACTTCATCATCGAAATGTCCCTCATGAAGTGACAGTCGTTCTCCTTCTCTCCTTTCCCTAAGTGCCTTCGCGGTTGCGTCGTTTCCCCACACTGAACCCCGACATCTGGACCCGCTGAAGGTGCTCCATCTCTCTCCATCGTCAGACAGTCTGCTGCAGCGCCAGACTCGACCATCTGTGCAGTCTGCAGCCATGGACGACTCATCACCTTCACCTTTCAATACACCCAAACGGAAGCGAGTCGACGTCGCCAGAGAAAATGGTCTACCTACCTTACCCTCTTTAAACACCCATTTCTCCTTCGATGTAGCCCAAGGGCTGCTCCCGGATGGCGGCGGCGGCAGCCCGCGTACCAATGTCGCCCATCGATTCAGGGGATTGGCCCTGGGCGACAGTAATACATGTGGTAGTGGGGGCGGGGTAGTGGCACCTGCAGATGGACATGCCGGACACCGCGGCGGCACCGATACCGCGGACTGGGCTACCATGGAGATTGACGGGGACGAGTCCAAGATGCGCAAACGGACGAGACTCTCGCCAATGCCCAGCTCCCCTGCGCCGCAGAAGCTGGCGCACCGAACAGAGATCCCAGAAGTACCCTACGCCCCGAAGGATCAGCACGATGCCTCAGCTGAGCCGAACCATCGTCAGCCTCGCTTTGCGCCCATTGACCAGCATGATGCCCCCTTGAAAGCAAACACACTCCGTGCCCACGGCACCGCCCACCCTGCGCTTTTCACCTCGTCGCCCAATGTCTCTCCGAACAAGGTTGTAAAACCCTATAATGTCACCAACAACCGTCTGGTCGAAACGCTGAAGCCTAAGAGCCGCAAACGGGCTGGCACGCCGCCACTTGTCGCCGCTACCGCCAAGGCCGGCAACGCGGATCAATCCGGTGATCCAGAGGCAGAGATTATCGATCCAGTCCGCGCTGCTCTTACATGGCACGATGACGAAATTACGGTCTACGACCCGGAGGATGAGGACGACGACGGAACGGGTATCAATGGCATCGGGTTTAAGCCGACTCCAGCCATCGCATACGCGCGGACGATGAAGAGGAAGCAACAGCTGGCGGAATACAAGAAGCGCGAGGAAAGGGAGGCCAGAGCGCGGAGGAGCTCGAGGCGACGGGGTAGCCCTGAACGGGCAACACCAAAACTGGAGCGCAAGCCGAGCGTCAGAAAGGTTCACTTTACCGAGAAGGACTCTACCGCCATGATTACGACTTAACACGACTTGGGGGCGGAGGGCGGGGATGGAGTTGGGACAATCATTACGGTCGCCAGGCCTAAATCATTACAGGGAGCGTTACTTTGCTTGAATTTGGGCGTTTGCTGGTAGGCTTGCTCGGCGTTATAGATTACTGCTGTGGTCGCACCGGTCTTGATCAGGAGCTGGTTGGCGACATGAGCAAAGCATTATGAACATGGCAGTTTTATTTGTGACTTGAAGTGGACATTGAAGTGATTCGGGGGGTTCAGTCATTGTCTATTGATCTCGATTGTGTGTTGCACTTCGGAAGATGGCCTCTCAGTATACCCCTGATATCGTTGTAATCCAACATCTCAATCGCTCCGGACGCCAGTCCATGCTTCCTCGCGGTATTCATCACACAGTGACAACGGTTGCCAGGGACCCTCGGAGGCTTTATTGCTTATCCCAATGGCGCAATTTATACTATAACCCATTGCAGGAACGTCGCGCACTTCCGGAGGTGGCGACGGTCAGTAAGTGCTGACAATGCAGCTAGCAAGGCAAGCAAGCCAGCAGCCCACGGGCGATATTTGCAGTTTAAGGCGAGCGCTTCATCCTTTTCCACCTCAGATGATGAGCCCGTCATCATGCTGTGACAGAGCACAGCCCTCAACTCTTTCGAACCGCCCCCACGTTCAGGTTCCGGGATGTCGAGGCCACCTGTTGCTCGCGTGTCGGCTCCCAAAACTTCCAAACAGAAGTGTCATCATATGACTGCCGACCCACCCGCATACTCGTCATCCAGGAAGATGCGTCAGAACCCGACGCCACGGGCGACGACTTGAGGTACGAGCAACGATCCCGACGACCACCCACCCATCCATCCACCGACCCTCTTGGGGATTGGGGCGCGAATCGTCTACCAGGGCTTGTACCACTTCTTCTCGGCGGCCTTGCGGGCGGCCTCCTCCTGGGCGGCCTTGAGCTGCATCTGCTTCTCCTCCTCTTGCTTCTTCACCTCGGCCTGCTTCTTGCTGACCACCTCGACCACGCGCTTCATGTTGGTCCGCTCGACTCTCCTTTTATACTGGCAGTACTCGTATGCGAGGATGCTGAGGCCGACGCCGGAGCCTACTGCCCAGTTTGCGGATTTTGGTATTGGTGCTGAGGAGAGGGAAGAGGGTGTCAGTACGATGATGTATCTTTTCGAGGAGGCTTGAATTGTTGACGAATAGGAGATTGGATGCTCGCAGAGGGAGGAGCGACGGATGTCGCAGAGGGAGGTTCTTCCGCTATTTGTTGACTTGGTTGGGCCGGATAGACACCAACACGTTCCATTCATATTGTGTTAAGGCCTCGTTGAGGACATTCGTACGCGACACTCCCACCCATAGACCTGGGCGCTGTTCCTTGGCAAGGACTTGGCCTGGCTCAGTGAAAACAGTAACAACTCTACTGGGCGTCCCCAGAGCAGAGCCCCAAGTACATTTCCACTCCACAATGAAGCGAATGTCGGGCATAGTGGCAAGGTCTTGCTCGACAGGTTTCCCACCCGCCTCGACAATTTGAAGAGCATGGAAATGTGACCACACTAACCTTCCTGGCCCTGTGCGATACCCATATCCACCTCTGCAGCCATCCCCCTGTTTTGACGCAGAAGATCACCTCGTTGAGGACGCCCTGTCCACCCCATAGAACAAGGCCGTTCCAGAGTGAATCATCAGGGACTCTGGGTCACAAAACGCTTCCGCAACATCCGTAGTCACCTCTGCGATCCACTCTCCTTTTTATGCAACACCAGGCACTTACCTCCAGCGATATACCGTATGAATCCCACCGCGGCACCTGACCCAATGCCAGTCAGGAACCCCTCCCTCGAGCACGGTGCCTGATGCACCTTGAGCAAGTCCTCCGGCTTGATCATCTTGGCGGCCTCGCCCACAGTCGCGCGCTTGTTCGGGTCGACGCCCTCGGGCAAGGGAACGGACTTGAGCGACACCTCGGCGAAGCGCTGCATCGCAGCCGCCTCTGCTTGTCGCGCACGTTCATCTTGGGGGGAGGAAGCAGCCCCCTGCGGCGGGGTGGCTGCGCTTCTCGACGGTTGCGGATCGGAGGGCGACGGCGACGACGACATGATGGGGACAAAGGAAGGGGAGGGCAATCTTTGTAAGTGGATTTGATATCACGACATGCTCAATGGGCGTCGTATTTTGGTGGTGACGTCCTCGAAATTCCGGAGCTCTCATGCATGGTCTGTGCGTGGTGCAGTTGCAGGGATTTGGCGGGCACGCGCAGGCACGCTAATCAAGACCCCTGACTTTTTGGCACTCAGGCACTGTAGCAGCGTGGTGGCAGTGTGGCAGAAGTGACAGGGAAGCGCGTGTAAGACGCGGTTGGTTGCTTTCCATGCAAAGACGCGTTAATCAGAATTCGCGATCAACCACTTTGATATTGATGTTGACCACCACCAAAACCCAACCCAACCCACCATACAGGATTCGAGTCCAGTACCACACCAATTCAGGAAGCCTCTGCTTATCCTCTCGACACTGCCTCTCTCTCTCTCTCTGATTTCACCATATGAATCCCTCTTTTTTCGACCGTCTGAGAGTCGATATTTCCCCCACGACCGCGTTCTAGCCGGATCCTTTCCTTTCTTTTTTTGACAGGTATTAGCCACCACCTGCATGCAACCAGTGTCTACATCACCTAGACACTCCTCTACGACTTTCCGGCCCGATTTCCACATAACCGGACGAGACCCTGTGTTATTCAGCCAACTTCCCTTCTTCCTACTCCGAATTTCCCCTACGAATAGCGACAACCGTATATTTCGAGATCTTCATCCATCATGCCTAACACCTCTCTCCGGAGACCCGCAAAGGGTTTCCGTGGTGGACGTGGTGGGAAAATGGCTTACCATGGCGCAAAGACACGGACATTCGCCGCAGCGTCCGGAAGGGCAGAAGCCACCTCCACCGACGAGAAATGGGAGCGCACACGGCTCGCCAACACCATAGACGAGACCATGGGCTTCGCGCGGTACGAAGCTGGCCGGCCAAAAGAAGGCTGGCTTGTGAACGTACAACCAGCATCTATCGAGGACCCTCGAATACCCGGCGGTGGTGGTCGTGCCGCATTGGATTGCTACTTCATCGAGGAGGATGGCGCGACGTTCAAGGCCACCATAGAATACGAACCATACTTCCTCGTGGCTGCACGGAAGGGCCATGAGGCCGAGGTCGAGGAGTGGTGCAAACGAGTACCTGGTGGAGGAGTTGTAAAGAGCGTGAAGAAAGTGGAGAAGGAGGATCTGAACATGCCAAATCACTTGCTGGGATACAGAAGGACATTCCTCGAGTTGAGGTTCGCAAATGTTCAAGACTTGTTGGCTGCGAGGAGGGACATAATGCCCATAGCAGAAAAGAACAAGAAGGGCATGGATGCGATGGATGCCTACGCAGAGGTTGCTGCGTATGTGGTTGCCCTTACCCCTGAGTTTGGGAAATGGCACGCGTGGACGACCGGGAACTAACTTTCTACAGGACGAATAATGGCGACTTTGACCTTTTTGACGACGACGCACGAATTGATGAGAAACGACTTAATACCTCCATATCCGAAGCCAGCGACTTCCTTGTTGACTGTAGAGAATACGACGTTCCATACCATGTTAGAGTAATGATAGACAAAGGTGTGTGTCCCTTCATATATTACTGGAAGACCTGCCACTGACAATCTGGGACAGGCATCCGGGTGGGCAAATGGTACTTTGTGGAAGCAAAGCACGGAGTTACGACAATGGTTTGCAACGAGGAGCATTTGGCCATGGCCGATCCGGTGGTCATGGCCTACGATATTGAGACATGCAAAGCACCCCTGAAATTCCCAGACGCGGCTGTCGACCAGATCATGATGATTTCGTACATGATAGACGGCCAGGGATTCCTCATCACCAACCGGGAGGTGGTGTCAGAAGACATCGCAGATTTCGAGTACACACCCAAGCCCGAATACCCAGGACCCTTTATGATCTTCAACGAACCGAACGAGAGAGCGGTCATCGAGCGCTTCTTCGCACACATTAAGGAGGCACGGCCAACCGTCATCGCCACCTACAACGGTGACTTTTTCGATTGGCCGTATGTCGAAACCCGAGCGAGTGTCAATGGCATTGACATGTACCACGAGATTGGGTGGAAGAAGGATAATGAGGATCAGTTCAAGTCCAACTACTGCGCACATCTGGATTGTTTCCACTGGGTGAACCGAGACAGTTATCTGCCACAGGGAAGTCGAGGTCTGAAAGCCGTTACGGTAGCGAAGCTTGGATACGACCCCGACGAACTCGACCCCGAATTGATGACACCTTACGCCGCTGAACGACCGCAGACACTCGCTGAGTATTCGGTTTCCGATGCCGTTGCGACTTACTACCTTTACATGAAATACGTCCACCCCTTCATTTTCTCGTTGTGTACTATCATTCCCCTCGGTCCCGACGACACAGAGCGGAAAGGTACCGGAACCCTTTGTGAGATGCTGTTGATGGTGCAAGCATACAACCACGAAATAGTGCTTCCAAACAAGCACATGTCGCCCAAGGAGGCTTTTTGGGAAGGGCACCTCTTGGACTCGGAGACGTATGTCGGTGGTCACGTCGAGAGTATCGAGGCCGGTGTGTTCCGCGCAGACATCCCGGTCAACTTTGCCGTGGACACTGGTGCAGTTGACGAGCTCCTGAAAGATCTGGACAACGCCTTGAAGTTCGTCATCGAGATCGAAGAGAAGAAAAAACTGGAAGATGTCGAAAATTACGACGAGATCAGAGCACAAATCGCCGACCGCTTGACACAGCTCAAGGAGACGCCCAACCGAAGCGAACGGCCGCTGATTTATCACTTGGATGTCGCCTCCATGTACCCCAACATCATGACGACGAATCGGTTGCAGCCAGATTCCATGATCCAGGAGGCTGATTGTGCGGCTTGCGATTTCAACCGACCCGGGAAGACGTGCGACAGAAGGTTACCGTGGGCGTGGAGAGGCGAGTACTTGCCTGCGAAACGGGACGAGTACAACATGATCAAGCACGCTTTGGAGAATGAGAAATTTCCCGGCAAATGGCCGACCTCACCAATGCGAACATTCCAGGACCTGTCACCCGATGAGCAGGCGGGCCTTGTGCGGAAGCGATTGCAGGCCTACTCGCAAAAGGTCTACCACAAGATCCACGACTCGACGACCAAAGTCCGGGAGGCAATCATTTGCCAGCGCGAGAACCCGTTCTACATCGACACCGTGCGTGACTTCCGTGACCGTCGGTATGACTACAAAGGCAAGGCCAAGGTCTGGAAGGGCAAGACGGATGCTCTCAAGTCTGCAGGCGCAAGTGGAACCGAGGTTGACGCGGCCAAGAAGATGATCATTTTGTTCGACTCGCTTCAGCTGGCCCACAAGGTCATTCTGAACTCCTTCTACGGCTATGTCATGAGAAAGGGCTCAAGATGGTATTCCATGGAGATGGCTGGTGTGACCTGTTTGACAGGAGCTACCATTATCCAATTGGCTCGAGGTCTGGTTGAACGTCTTGGACGACCCCTTGAATTGGACACGGATGGTATTTGGTGCATGCTTCCAGCCACATTCCCCGAAAACTTTGTGTTCAAGATGAAGGGCGGCAAGAAGCTGCTGATCTCTTACCCGTGTGTCATGTTGAACCACTTGGTCCACGATAAGTTCACAAATCACCAATACCAGACTCTGGTCGATCCGAAGACATTCAAGTATGAGACTCACAGCGACAACTCCATCTTCTTCGAGGTCGATGGTCCCTACAAGGCCATGGTCCTGCCCACTTCCAAGGAGGAGGATAAGAACTTGAAGAAACGATACGCTGTGTTCAACGACGATGGCAGTCTGGCGGAGCTGAAGGGATTCGAGGTCAAGAGAAGAGGTGAGCTGAAGCTCATCAAGATCTTCCAGCAACAAATCTTCAAGTTCTTCCTCGAGGGCTCGACACTGGCAGAATGTTACGCTGCTGTAGCCAAGGTTGCCAACCGCTGGCTGGATGTGCTCGATAGCAAGGGGTCAACACTAGCGGACGAGGAGCTCATGGACCTCATTTCGGAGAACCGTAGCATGACGAAAACCCTGGAGGAGTACGGTGCTCAGAAGTCCACATCAATCACCACTGCCAAGCGTCTGGCAGATTTCCTGGGAGAAGGCATGGTCAAGGACAAGGGCTTGAACTGCAAGTTCATTATCTGCTCCCGGCCGAAGAATGCGCCCGTCACCGAGCGCGCTATCCCCGTCGCTATCTTCTCTGCCGACACGGACGTCAAGCGACTGTACCTGACAAAGTGGTTCAAGGAGGTACCGTTAGACACCGATCCTCGAGCTCTCATCGATTGGGCCTACTACACGGAGCGTCTGGGTTCAGTCATCCAGAAGCTCATCACTATCCCTGCTGCTTTGCAGAAGATTCGCAACCCTGTGCCACGTGTTGCCCATCCTGACTGGCTTCAACGGAGGATAAACATCAAGGATGACAAGATGAAGCAGAAGAAGCTCACGGATTTGTTCAACAGGGAACCCCTCAAGGATGTCACCAATCTTGGCGATCTCGAAGATTTTGGCACACAGCTCCTGAAGCCCAAACCTGTCACTGACATGGTGGCGGCATCACAGCAGAAGGCACCAATTGCGCAGAAGAGGAAGTCACCAGAGCCGGAGGAGAACCTCGACCCCTTTGCTGCGTTGCCCAGGATCATGCCCAATCCGTCTGAGGACTATGCTGCATTCTTGGAGTACCAGAAGAAAAAGTGGAAGATCCAGAAACAGGCCAGGATTCGTCGTCGCCATCTCTTCGGCGAACGTCGCGCACCAACCAACAACATCCACCAGGCATTCCGAGATCAGGCCCAGGTTACCTTCCGCAACACATGGCAGCTGCTTCAGCTGAAGCCGACGGACAACCCCGGGCTTGTAACCGCCTATGTGCTCATCGACCAGAAGATCCATTCACTGAATATCAAGGTGCCGCGTCAAGTTTTCTTGAACCTGAAGAGTAAGGATCTTCCGGACATTGAAATCGAAGGCTGCGAGGTCGAACAGGTCAACCACACGCTGCCCAACGGTCATCCATCCACCCATCTCTTCAAGCTGACAGTGCCTGAGGATATCTACTATGCCGAGGCTGAGAAGTTCTCGCTACTGTTCAACCATCCTAGTGTGGAGGGCGTGTATGAGAAGCAGGTTCCGCTGAATATTCGCGCTGTCCTTCAGCTGGGCAACCTCTGTACCATTGATGAGAGCAAGCCCGGTGTCCTGGGCCAAGGTCTCGATCAAGGCTTTGAGCTGCCCAGCTTGATGAGGCCGACGAAGCCCAAGACTTACTTGGGTGGCTCTAAGATGGCCTTCATCTACCTGTCTCATATCAGCTCTGGTGAGCGGCAGATATTTGGCATCTTTTCCAGCACTGGCGACGCCGCCCATGTCATCATTCAACACAAGAACAAGGAGAGTGGACAGGACCTGCCCAACATCACCAAGATCTACTCTGATCTTCGCGCTCGCCATGCAAAGGAAACTGAAGGCACGAACTGGGAAGGTTGCTTCCCCTACCAGGAGAAGCTGACTTTCAAGATGACCCAGGTCACTACCCGGCGAAAGGCCTTCCTGGAGATTGGTGATGTTGTGAAGAAGATGAAGAAGGACGAGACCAAGCCGCTAGTCATGGTTGTGCAGTCATCACAGAGGAACCTGCTGGTCCACGACATCCCTATCCTGGGAGAAATGCCCGTTCTGCCGCTCAAGTACAACGTCGATGATAGTTCGTTGCCACCTCTCGGATGGCAGACTGTCGTCGCGAGACGATTGATACACCACTACCTCGGGCTCGGACCCTGGATCATGCACCTCACTGCCCTGGCCAGGTATGCCGACATCCCGCTCTGCAACCTTGAACGTGAGGATCCTCGGTTCTTGATCGATGTGGCATATGCGAGACGACTACAGAGCAACAATGTGGTCTTGTGGTGGTCTGCTGGCCCTCGCCCAGACCATGCTGGCTATGAACTGGACGATGTGACTGGCCCGTTGGAGACTGTGCAAATGCCCTCTGTTAACACACCGGGAACGTACTCGTCTGTGTGCATAGATCTCGATGTCAAGAATCTGGCCATCAACACTATTCTAACCTCCTCACTGATCAACGAGCTTGAGGGTGCGGACTCGATATCATTCAACCCTGCCACAGATGGCGGGATTGGTGACGGTACAGAGATGCTCTCCTCGGACACCGCCTTCGCCAACGCAGGTATTCAAGTCCTTCGCGAGATGGTGAAGAGCTGGTGGGCAGAGGCATGTAAGGGCAACGAGATGGCGGACATCATGGTTCAGCACCTCGTCCGCTGGGTCGAAAACCCAGACTCCTTCCTGTACGACCGCGCGCTGCATTACTACGTCCAGATGATGTCGCGCAAGGCCTTCCAGCAGCTTATGGCCGACTTCCGCCGCGTTGGATCGCAGGTCATCTTTGCCAATGCAAACCGACTGCTTCTCCAGACAACCAAGGCGGAGGTGGGCAACGCCTATGCATACAGTCAGTATATTCTCAAGTCGATCAAGGGCAAGCCTCTGTTCCACTTCATCGACCTGGAAATCAAAGAGTACTGGGACTATCTTGTGTGGTATGACGAGTTCAACTATGGCGGCAAGGCTACCCAAAAGGTTATCGAGGCCGACACCCAGAACCTCGAGACCATCATGCACTGGCAGATGTCTACTTTCCTTCCCATCCGCCTCCAACCTACCTTCTCCGACTGGGTCATCGAGTTCATCACCCTGATGCACAACATGAAGCGCCCACTCTTCGGCTCCGATCCTACTGCCACGCCTCGCCTAACCCAAATTCCCAACAACCGCAACCTGGGAGAAGGTGGAGAGGGCCAGATTATCCTCGGCAAGGCCCTCGAGAAGCCTCTCAAGCGCGACATCCAGGGCCTACTGGCCACGCAGAAGCGCGAGATGTTGCACCCAGAACTCGCAGCCGACTACAGCTTCCCCAGCCTGCCAGGGTCACACCTCAACCTCAGCCACAGCAACGCGATCCTGGAGCTCGTCAAGATGCTGATGCAGGTGTTGAGCCTGGACAAGAACATCGTCTTCGAGGCGCGGCTGCTGCGCAAGGAGCTCCTCGCCCTCTTCGACGTGCGCGAGTTCAGCAAGGAGGGGGCGTTCCAGAACCCGAGCGAGAGCCTCAAGATCACGCAGGTGAGCTGCGACTCGTGCACCATGGCGCGGGACCTCGACTTCTGCCGGGACGAGGACCTCCAGCCTGACGAGCCGGGCGCGCCGCCGACGGCGTGGAAGTGTACCTTCTGCGAGACCGAGTACAACCGCAACGACCTGGAGGAGAGGCTCGTGGCGGACGTCGAGGCCATGGTGGTCATGTGGACGGCCCAGGACCTCAAGTGTGTCAAGTGTGGCGCGCTGCGGGTGAATGACTTTATGGAGCACTGTACTTGTTCGGGGGCGTGGGGCGAGAGCGTCAAGAGGGAGGATTTGTTGAGACGGTTGAGGGTGTATAGGAGTGTCGCGAGGTTTTATGGGTTGAGGATGCTGGGGGATGTTGTTCAGGGTTTGTTTGAGGATCTGTAGAGGTGAGAGAGTATTCGAGAGCGAGAGCGAGATAACTATTCGTGGCGTTCTTCACGTTACTTGCGTAAAGGAGTCAATTTGCTATTCATTGAGTATAAAGACCTGTCACAGTTCAATATCAGCGTCTTGGTCAGGAAAGGGAGGGAGGGAATCATATGGCGTTTAGGATTATATCAAATATTGAAGCCTGTTTGAGTAGTCATACGTGGAGTTCTGGAAATCGGTAGCTGGAATCATACTTTGTTTTCATCCTGAATGTTTCCAAGCTATCGTGAGGGTTCGCCGTCGCTGTAGGAGTGGAATGAGGCTGTCAAGTGTCTGTCTGCCCCAAGGCTATAGATTTTTAGATTTTCTGTTTACTGTCCTGCTCCTGGCCATGAAGACATTCGACATTGTCAAGGGTAGTTGGAGCTTTCAGTGTCATGATACGGGAGGAGATTGTACCTACCCTAGGGTTGTAAACAAAGGTGTTGTCGTCCCACAACCTGATACCCTTCCAACCTGTGCTGACAACTTTCTGGGGAGCTGTCACAGAGGATACATAGTGACTATTGAAATCCCATTCACAATCAGACTTCAAGCCATTGTGGTCAAAAATTTGATTGCCAGTAACACCTCCCATTGGCTCTGGCAAGCTTGCTGTAAACAACTGCTGCCACCTGGGCCTATCAGGCTTCAGATACTGGTGAGTGAACCATTGTAACTATTGAGTACAATACAAATATTGTGGCCAGACGCACGGTCTATGGCACTGGGAGAGATGGGATGGTTTTCACAAGCTGTAGATATATAAACCTTTCTTCCCTACTGAGGTTGTCGATGGTTTCTTCTTCTTCCAAACACCACACCTCCCCATCTCTCCAGATTCCCGACTTTCGAACGGATACAAAGGAGCTCGAGCTCAGGATACTATCTATTGACTTTGGCTGTTTACACATCAAAGAACCCTTCTCGAACACCTTCTATTATCACCACACCTCGAATCGAATATTCCAACAACACCTTCACCATACGAAATGGCGCCCCCAACCTCCAACAAGCAGCCTCAGGGCAACGACAACTCCAAGAAAGACAGTGGCTCCAAGCGGTCTTCCTCGAGCTTCAACGAGAGCAGCCCCTCCGGCCGCGAGGCTACTACCTCGCCGGCGAACATCCCCAACCCACCTAGGTCCACAGTGACTAGGTCACGCTTCTTCCCCGGTGGACAGCCGGTCCCCGACTTGATCGCGCGCGGTTATGGCTCGAACCAAGGCGCGTTGGCTCAAGCCACTACAGCCACTCAGAACACGCGTCTTCCCCAGGGCTCGCAAGCCCAAACCCAAGGAAGCTCGGCCAACCAGTATAGGCCGCAGAGTTTCACCACCAACAACACCACCACCACCACCACCACCGACGCCCAGCAGAGGCTGCAGGGCACGAGACCGGCTGACACCTGGGTCACCGGTCTCCCCAGCTGGCGCCACCAGAACGCGCCCCCCAGGCTGCCCCAGCAGCCTGTCCATCCTGGGTTGGCCAGGGCGAGGGCTTCTTACCCTCCTCAACAGGGCCAGCAGATGCCCCCGAGCACTCTGTCCCCCTTCGCCCGCGAGTTCCAGAGTAACTCGCAGAACTTCTCCGGCCGTGCCCAGCCTGGGTATCCTATCCTGCCCGCGCTCCCTGCCCCTCCTGCTGGCCGTCTTGCCCTTCCCGCTCCTCCTGCTCCTCCTGCCGCTCCTGGCTACTCTGGCTATGCTGGCACTGCTGGCCCCACGAGGGCCGCTGGTGACTACCAGCAGAACCGCAAATCGGGCTTCCGCCCGATGCAGAACAAACTGGACCCAGAGGCGAAGAACAAGCCTCTGACCAGGGCGGAGTGGGAGTGGCGAAGGGCCCACGGGATCTCGCCCAACTACAGGGGCGAAGCCACCAACCCGAACAACATATCGGCCGACATCCCCGACCACCTCAACTGCTCGCTGTTCCTCACCAACCTCCCTCCGAACTGCACATACAGGGACCTCCTGTCCGCGGTTGCCTGGACCCAGCCTGGTCGCATATACGCGACCAACATCACCCCCCCGGACGCCAGTTCGGACCGAAACCTCCCTAGCCACCGGACCTCGGCGGCGAAGGTCATCTTCTACAGGCCTGAGGAGGCCGCGCGCCTCCTCTTCACCTGCGAGCAGGGGCTCCTCCGGGTCCAGGGGTACAAGGTCCGCGCGAAGCGGAACAGGGTCAGGACGCCGGCTTCGGGGAAGCCCAACACCAGCCGGTGCGTCAGCATCGTGGGTCGGAGGGACTTTGTGGACGAGATGAACCTTAGGGGCATCTTTAACGCAAACTTCACCTTCGACACGGACCAGGTGATCCTCCTCGAGGAGGGCGAGACCTGGTGCCGTCTGGAGTGGCGCTTCGGGTCCTATCGGGCCCAGGCTGAGTCGGCGGAGCTGTTGCTGAGGAAGGACTACAGCGACCGGTGCACGGCGACGTTCGCGCGGGACCCTTGTGAGAGGACATTCGGGTAGAGGAAGAGGAGGAGGGGGGGGAGGTGGAGAGGAGGGATAGGCGGGGAGGAAAGTGTTTCACATTAGATATTCTTAGATACCCAACTGAACTGGTAATGGAAATGGAACGGACTATTTATTATTATACTCTCTTGTGTCCCCATGTTGCGCGTCAATGTGATATGTGATGCGGGCTGTACATCTTCCCATCTTGGTGTCTAGGCGAGAATCCTTTGTTGCTTAAGTTTATATGGCTAATGCTACTTCCAGACAATCTCCGACACAAGTACGGACCGTAGAACTGCCTCTACGAGATTCTCATCGCAAATAGCCTTCTTGGTCTGTTTTGCCAGACTGTTTGTGTTTCTCTTGTAGTGAACACACCTGAATTTTACCACAGACAAGGTAAATAATCCACCAAGGTCACTGTCATGTATGTGGCGTAGTGGAGGCTGTAGTGGTTGGAAGGGACGACCGGTTTGTTTACGGTGCATATAAGAAAATATTTACTATAGTAGATGTACTGGAGGTCTTTTCTCCAGAACATCATTAATTTACTTCCAAAAACGGGCTGGCCCCGTTCACCCATTTCTACTACAGGACTTCAAGGCCCTATTCCTTCATTGTATTCTTTGTACTGCAGATATGCTACAAACCAAGAAGTTCCAGCTCGCCGGTGGCATACAGGAATTTGGTGACGGCGCGGACCAGCTCGGGGTTCTCACGACGTATGAATTTGGGTAGCAATGCTCATTCAGAGGAGCGTCTACCAACAGGAGATGGAACTCAAAACTCGAAGCTTACAGAAGTTCCCATGAAACTAGTAAACTACCAAAGCTCACACAAAACGTTGACGGCATCTTTTCCACATCCGCCTCTCGAGGTCCTCATAACCGAAGGTACTGGTCCTCTGGCACAATTATTCCATCTTTGGAAGGAAGCCTCTTCCTGCTTTATACTTTCGTTTGAAAATACTTGCTGTCGTCTTGAAAACCGACTTACACAACGGATTGGGGGCAGCCTAGGGTCATAACCAACAGGGAAACAAGAAATTGATAGTTGCAAGCGCGGACAACAGTCAAGAGACACGAAATGTCACATCATTTCATCTTTGATATTTTATCACTCATAAGCCAGTTCGGACTCTTGTGACTTATAGTCAGTATAGTGACTCAATTTCTCGTGAGAAACTAATCCCTTGAAAGTTCAGTCTCATATAAGGGGCCGAACAGGGTGAACAAACAAACCTGGAAAGGACGGAACGACTACTAAGTAGTCAGTAAGGAAAGTGTGAAGACATTCTCATCTAGATTCTGACAGCCTGAATATATCCGATCACGTCTTATAAAACGATGAAATGGACAATTTCCCCTGTCACAAACCCTGGGAATACATATACGCAAGTCCAACAGTGTTCTCACAGAGCAAACCTGATGTGATAATCGCGGTTTGAACAAATTGAACGTGTCAAATTGTAAGGTAAGCCGTAATTCAAGATAGGGGCATAATGAATAAGAAGGCATAGTCATTCATCACATCAGAACTTCATGTATATCACAAACTGCCGCGTCTTTAGAGTGACTGACAAGACGCCGTAGTTAGTTTGGGAAGCCAGCACAACACCAATAGAAATACCCGTCCTCCCACAAGCTGGCCAAACTCAACACTATCAATATCCATTAAAAGACTACAAGCGCCGGACGGAGCAAATTAGCAAATTAGCAACTTAGGAACAAGATCAACAAAGCGCGTTACCGAACCCATAATGTCTAGCTCTTCTAGCTCGTCTAGCTCATCAAGCACCTCATCAAGCTCGTCTAATTCCGGCAACGGTTCTTCCAGCTCGAGTGGGAGCTCCGGGAGCTCTTCAGGCACGTCTTACGATGATGCCGTCCGCTCGGGATGCAGCGGAATATTCGATGGATACTCATAAGTCTATTTCGTCGCCTCTGCTGCGACCAATGGAAGATGAAACCGGTCGCTACATGTGTGGGCAAGCAATACATCAGCCGTTGATGGACTAAATTAGCCATGCAAAATTGAAGTCTTGACTGAACCACGACTCATGAAGGTGTATAGTGATCGATGTGAGATTCAACGTGAATTGTAATAGACCAACTTTACTACAAGCCAGGGACTTAGCATGATTAGTTACGTAAATTCCGTCGGAAGGTAGGTGAGTCCAAGCCAAGCACCTATAGCTTGAAGCCATGAGAGAAGCCATGAGATCAGCAGTCACCTCCCATATATTGTTATCATCATGATTTTGTCTGTTGATGACTACAATACCATTACCTACTCGCCGTGTTTAGTATCTCCAACACCTTCAGGGCTTTGCCACCCTTGAACTGCACGTATGCATGCACAGCTGAGAATCGGGCCTGTCTCTGTTAGAAATCTGGCCGTGAACGGAAGGGTATTTACCCCCCCAAAAGGGGATATGGGTGATGTGTGCCCTCAAGTACTCGCCGGCCTGATCTTGGGCACATCTCCCAGGATCTCAGGCACCCACTCGACCTCATCCTCCTCCAGCTCACCAAAACGACGATCCTGATCTGCCCCCTCAACAGTCCCTCCCCTCACCAACAGGATGGCCGACTGCGCCGCATCAGGACCATCATCCACAAGGTCCTCATCATCCCTAACAAAGCACTCATACTCAAGCAGCAGGTCATAGCTACGCAGCCTCGCCCCGAGCAGCAACTCCCAACTACCCGTCTCCACCCCGAGCGTGGCCGCGCGCCCGTCCCCGACCGCCCCGCCACAGAGCAGGAGGTCGTAGAGCAGGCCCATGGTCAGGAACCCGCCGGCAGGCACGCCGACCTCGAGGTACTGGACGTGGTCCCGCCCGTCCTCGTTGTTGAGGTCCCCGGACGAGTAGTCCTTGACGATCCCGACGCGCGTGACGGGCGGGCTGCGGCCGAAGGTGACGCTGAGGTGCCGCCAGCTCGCCCCGGGGCGGAGGTATGCCGCCCGCGCGTGCGCGTCGCCCGCCCAGGGGAGCCGGCGGAACGGGCGCGTGACGTCCCCGTTGAGGCTCAGGAACCACCGCACGCTCTCACGCTCGGCCCTGGTGAAGCAGCTCGCAGACGAGAGCAGGGCTTTGAATTTCCGCACCAGGATGGGGTGCGGGGAGCAGAACGGGTCCATGCAGTTTTCCTCGGTCAGTACGATTGGCCATATTGGTACCGGGGGCTTGGAGAGGATGTCCTGGGCGAGCAGGTGGAAGATCCTGCATGTTGACTGGGACCTGAGGAAGGTTGGAAGGTCGATTATGCTGAGGTGTGCCAGGACGGGGAGTAGGATCTCTGCCGGAAGATCGGTGAGGCAAGCCATATTTTACCCGATCTTGGATGACGGTGAATTATCCCTGACTTTGCATAATGATCGGGCGGAGTGACCTACAGTGACCTCAGCGACGCTCAGTGCGAGGAGAGTAGCGGGGGTGATTGCGCTGATTGCGCTGATTGCGGTTCCCCTTTGGGTGGCGACGTTGTTGTGACGTCAATAGGGTTAGGGTTGGTTTATCGTTGTACAGTATGAAAAGTCCAGACCGAAACACCTAAACTGTACGGCGTGATACTGTATACACGCAATATTGGTTGGGGATGCATGAGAGTGTGGGAGTGTGTGAGTGTAGTTAGTGTATGTAAGTGTGCATCAGCGCACATACATTCACGCCAATCCACAAGCGGCGAATGCGATTTTGACGTCGGCGGATTTTATGCGGTAAACTTACGACCTGTAACATCAATGGTAGAATTTCGGCACACTTGTTTTCTTTTCTTTTCTTTGCTCAGCCCACCTTGTTTTGGACGTAAAATGACTGCGCTCTGGTTTGACTGACCCATTGCTTTGATACCTTGTATATCTTTTGCCCCCCTTCTCTTCAGGAATGATCAAATTCCAGAGTTGAGTTTGGAAAAGGGTCTGTTGAGTTACTGGTTGGTGACACACTCTCTCTCGTTGGAACGACGGCTTTTGGTCCCAGGTGTCTTGACTGTACGCATGCGGTACGTATTTTTCCTTTATTTTTGTTTCACACCGATGAAACGGCAGCCAAGTGCGGAAGAGTGACCTTCGTGTGCTTGGCTATTCCGCCTCTCCCATCCTGACTGACCTTGAATATATATATATATGTATATATAATGGTCTCCAGTCTTGACGCAGAAAGTAGGTGAGTCGTGCAGTTACGGATGTGATATTGCCCGTGGAATTTGCGCAGTCGTTGAGACAGCATTGGGTCGATGACTACCGATGTCTCGTCGTCCAGGTGCTGACATATACCCCGGATAAACTTTTAAGGGGTCGAAGAAGACCAAGCTGACAGGGACTGAGCCGGTTTTCCTGGGAGGGCAGAAGAAGACCCGAAGTCCACCAATTCCGACGTACTAATACCGAGAATCGTCTTGTCGGCTGAAGCGTGGTCAATAGAAAGAAATTCTAACGAACTTGAAACGACTGCTTGCCTGGTATGTAATCATGCCCACCTCCACATCCACATCCACATCCACACTTGTACCCACATGGGCAGTCCGGACATCGAGGATATGATGGATATCGATATCGATATTACCGTTACCGGGTTTCCAAAGTGGAAAACCTGTCACCCGGGGTGCCAGTTGAACAGGGGGGGATAACAAGAGCCGCATCCCTCCAGTGGGTGAGCACTACATAACTAAGTGGGCTGATTGTACTCTGTAGCATGGTGCGTGGTCGTGAACGCCATAATCGGAAGTGGTGGTGTGTAGTGTCACTGAGGCGGAAAAGCCCCCCTTTGGGATTGCTGGCCCTTTTTGGGGGGGAAGGGGGGAGGGGGGGTGTTCACCTAGGAGGGATCACGCTGAGCCCCCCAGATGGCACATACGCTGCTGATTCGATTTCATCGAGATGTTGAGTTCCTTTCCCGGGTCCTCCTCTGGGGTTCGCGGGTATTTATTCCTTGCCCAGCACAGCCCCTCGGCTTCACTTGTGTCCGTGCTTCTCTGCTATCGACCCCCTTTGGAAGTGCCGGGTGCCACATGTTAGTGTGACAGACTCGATAATGATCGATCTACAGGCCTATCATATCTGGGCTTCGGTAAAAACAAGACCCAACCAAGAGCCCATCCAATCTTCTTTTATTGGCCAAACCTCTTCCCGCCCTGCCGTCCTGAGTAACGCCGTCCACCAATGGAAAGGTTTTCGCCTCCTTTTATCTCAGTGTGTGTGTATGTGTGTGTGTGTGTGTGTGTGTGTGTATGTTGAAACCAGTGCCTCCCTGAGGAACCGGAAACCCTTGGAGATCTGGAAGCCTTCCTTTCTGGAAGAAAATCGCACCACATGTGCATACGTATACACTAGGTGCTTTGGAGGGATCCCATAGGGTCTCAGGGTCTTTCTCTGGGGGCCGAGGACCGCTTTTTTTTCTTTTTCTCAAGGGTCTCAAAGGCCTGCGCACGCACGAAGATGTTGCATGTTTTTCCCTTACCGATCATCAATACCAGTATGACTTTTATTGTATCAGTACACTGCTGTGTGTTATAACCATATGTGGTTCCTTTCAAGGCCAACATGGATCCTCCAACACGGCGAATCGGTAGCCGTGACTGCTGATGATAACGCTGTGCTATGAAGACAGCCGTGGAGATCTCTTTTCGCCTCCGCAGTTCCGGAAATATACTCGCTTAAGTGACTACCCAGGATGTGCGTACCTTGACTCCCAGATTCAACAATTCAATGTTAGTGTACTGCAAGAAAGAAGACACTATTTCCGCGGGCGCGTGTTGGCAGGGACGTGTGGCAGGACAGGGCAGGGCAGGGCAGGACAGGGCAGGGCAGGGCAGGACAGGGCAGGACAGGCCAGGGCAGGGCGTGGTAGGTAATTACCCACTAAGTAGGTAGATACCCTGGGGTAGGTAGGTCTTACCGAGCAACCCGTATGCCGGTACGCCGACCGCATTACCCTTTTCAGAAATTAGCTGTTTCCCAGAGGTTCCAAAGGTGGTATTACCAGGCAGTCCAGGCTATCTGTTGTGATACAACCGAAAGGGCCTGTGCACACGCACGGTTCGATGGCCTCTGTGCTACCCTGAACCACCTTAACCACCTAAATCACCTAGATAAATCACCTAAATCACCCAAAGTCACCTAGAGAAACCACCTAGAGAAATCACCCATGTAACCACTGCATTCCTTGTGACATGTCAGGCGATCCCATTCTCCCCTTCCCCTTTCCACCGCCACCCAAACCCCAGTTGTAAATTATGTATTATGTACATATGTACATATGTACGCTACCCTTGGAGTACCCTGGATTATCCACACATTCTTTGCGTCCCCCACACATTTCGCGTCATCGTCTGTTCAGGCTGTCCAGACCGTTCAAGCTCCTTCATGCTCATATGGTTCCTAATGGCCTGCCCCCTGGCTTTTCTCACATGCACCTCCAACAACACTTTCACCAGTCTTACCAGACTTACCAGTCTTACCAGACTTACTAGTCTTACCCTGTACGGGTATAATAGTAGGCTGTTAGGGGTCCAGACTTGCATAGATACGTAGTTCGATGCCCCTGACCCTTAACAATCCAAAGCCCATGTACAGATGTACACTCCGGCTTCACCTAGGTACCTAGGTATCTACCTAAGGTACCTAGGCATCTTCTTGCTGTTTAGTCTTTTAGTGCCCGGATCGGCTAGCGTGCAGGTTGTTGAACCTGAGTGTGTGTTAGTGCTTTGAGTGAAGTAAGTGCTTTGAGGCAACATTGAAGTGAGTGAGTGAGTGAGTGGGTGAGTGAATGAAGTGTGTGTGTATGTGTGTGTATGTGTGTGTATGTTGTGTGCATCGACTGGTGCTCGCTCCATGTTTCTCCACTAAGGCTTTCTTTCTTTTCTGTCTTGCATACCAAGCGTCTCCCCCAAGTGGCAACAAATCCGATCTGTGTTTCCCTTCCCCCCCCC